>JAVTVY010008033.1:0-47388 GCA_036873755.1 Hanleya hanleyi
TGTTGTTGTTCTCTCTCTGGTCTATATCATGGCGTTATGTTAGAGTGTTAAGGTGTAACGACGGGCGTTGACAGGCATCACTGCATTTCGAAGAATTAGTGACAATTCCATGGAATATCAGAGCTTCTGATCTATTTCACCAGGGCGTTGAAGCATTAAGAATGGTGTTGGTGGGCGTTGCTACAAGATGACACCTCACACGGTCCATTTGGACCACGGATGGTCCATCTCTACACCAAATACCTCCTTTCACCGCCCCAAAATGCTCACTTTCGCTACTACTCCTACTGATGACGTCACCAATGACGTCACAGATGACGCGAACATACCTCAAATCGGAATGTACACCCCGAGAGCTACAAAATGACACCTCACACGACGCATTCGGACTAAGGATGGTGCATCTCTACACCAAACTCACCCTCACGCACCCACAAAACGTCCACTTTCGCTACTACTCGTACCGATGACGTCATCAATGACGTCACAGATGACGCGGACATCCCTCAAATCGGAATGTACACCCCGAGAACTACAAGATGACACATTCCAGGACGCATTCGAACCGTGAATAGCCCATCTCGATCCCAAATACCTTCATGTACTTCCCGAAAATGACCACTTTACTTACTACAACCAACTGCGCCTGCGCAGATTGACGCGACTTGCATTCAAAAACACGCCATTCTGACTCTACCCCACACAAGCTTCACTTTGACACCCTCCACGACCCATTCGGACCCATAGCGGTCCATCCAAATAACATCCTTCACTGCTAAAAAATGCCCACTTTCGCTACAACTTGTACTAATAACGTCACCAATGACGTCACAGATGCTATAAATATCCCTGAAATCAGGGTCTATACTCCGAGAGCTACAACATGATACCCCACACGACGCCTTCGCAACGCGGATGGTCCATCTCTACACCAAATACCTTCCTGCACTGCCCCAAAAGGCTCACTTTCGCTAATACTCCTACTGATGACGTCATCGATGACGTCACAGATGCTTCGGGCATGCCTCAATTCGGAATGTACACCCCGAGAGCTACAAAATGACATCTCACACGACGCATTCGGACTAAGGATGGTGCATCTCTACACCAAACTCACCCTCACGCACCCACAAAATGTCCACTTTCGCTACTACTCGTACCGATGACGTCATCAATGACGTCACAGATGACGCAGACATCCCTCAAATCGGAATGTACACCCCGAGAACTACAAGATGACACATTCCAGGACGGATTCGAACCGTGAATAGCCCATCTCGATCCCAAATTACACCTTCGAGGACGCATTCGAACCGTGAATAGCCCATCTCGATCCCAAATACCTTCATGTACTGCCCGAAAATGTCCACTTTCGCTACTACTCGTACCGATGACTTCACCGATGACGTCACAGATGACGCGGACATCCCTCAAATCGGAATGTACACCCCGAGAACTACAAGATGACACCTTCCAGGACGCATTCGAACCGTGAATAGCCCATCTAGACCCCAAATACCTTCATGTACTGCCCGAAAATGGCCACTTTCGCTACTACTCGTACCGATGACGTCACAGATGACGCGAACATCCCTTAAATCGGAGTGTACACTCCGAGAACTACAAGATGACACCTTTCAGGACGTATTCGAACCGTGATTAGCCCATCTCGACCCCAAATAACTTCCTTCGCTGCTCCAAAATGGCCACTTTACTTACTACAACCAACTGCGCATGCGCAGATTAACGCGACATGCATTCAAAAACACACCATTCTGACTCTACCCCACACAACCTTCACTTTGACACCTCACACGACCCATTCGAACCGTGATTAGCTCATCTCTAACCCAAACACACCCCTACATAGCACCCAAAATGCCTGTTTTCTATACTACGGCCAGACTGCGCATGCGCAGACTATTGAACACGGACGAACCATTAGTGTAATCAAGTGCTCCTCCACGAGAGCTTCAAAATAAGACCTCACTCGACCCCATTGGACCATGAGTGGCCCACCTAGACTCCAACATGTCCACCCCGTATGGGCCTATACACCCATAGCCATGCAGTATAGGCCTATGGGCCTACCCAGGCCTCGGTGACTTTTTTCAAAAATTTCACCGACTCGCTCTGCAACACTTCCTATCGTGTTCTAAATGACGAGACGAGTAAAACGAGACCCCACAACCCTACCGCAAATGTATAGAAGTGGGTTTCCCAGTAGGACAAACATTGAACCTATACCCCAGTATGGGTCTATATGGGGCTCGGTGACTTTTTTCAAAAATTTCACCGATTCGCACGGGGACACTTCCTATCATGTTCTAAATGATGAGACGAGTAAAACGAGACCCCACAACCCTACCGCAAATGTATAGAAGTACGTTTCCCAGGGGGACAAACATTGATCCTATACCCTCAGTATGGGACTATATGGGGTTCGGTGACAAATGTATAGAAGTACGTTTCCCAGGATGGTCCTATACCTCCCATACCCCATATAGGCATTTTCCCGTAATTTAGGATAAAGTCCGTATTCCGTATTTTTTCAGGAAAATTTGTACATACACCCACCCTGGAACTAGGGAAAGATAACTCTGTTGATAGACAAGCCCGGCGACCTATATACCCCTCATACCCCATATAGGCATTTTCCCAGGTTTTTCGATAAAGTCCGTGTTCCGTATTTTTTTTTTCAGGAAATTTTTACATGCACCCACCCAGCCATCAAATACCCCTTCACCTAGGCTTCACGTTGATACCTCACTCGACCCCATTCGACCATTAGGGGCTCCCCTAGATGCCAAAACGTCTATTTTCATACCCTTGGGCCACCGCGCATGCGCAGAATGGCCCTAATTCAACCCCACACCCAGTCCATCAGATGCCCCTTCATGAATGCTTCACTTTGATACCTCACTCGATCCCATTGGACCATTAGGGGCTCCCCTAGCTCCAAAAAGGCTATTTTCATGCCCTTGGGCCACCGCGCATGCGCAGAAGGCCGATATGTCAACCCCACACCCAGTCCATCAGATGCCCCTTCACGAATGCTTCACTTTGATACCTCACTCGACCCCATTGGACCATTAGGGCTGCCCTAGCTCCAAAACGTCTATTTCCATACCCTTGGGTCACCGCGCATGCGCAGAATGCCGATATTTCAACCCCCCGCCCAGTCCATCAGATGCCCCTTCACGAATGCTTCACTTTGATACCTCCTACGACTCCATTGGCCCATTAGGGACTCCCCTAGCTCCAAAACCGCTATTTCCATACCCTTGGGCCACCGCGCATGCGCAGAATGCCGATATTTCAACCCCACACCCAGCCCATCAGATGCCCCTTCACGAATGCTTCACATCGATACCTCACTCGACCCCATTGGCCCATTAGGGGCTTCCCTAGCTCCAAAACGTCTATTTCCATACCCTTGGGCCTCCGCGCATGCGCAGAATACCGATAGTTCAACCCCGCGCCCAGCCCATCAGATGACCCTTCATGAATGCTTCACTTTGATACCTCACTCGACCCCATCGGTCAACTAGGGGCTCCCATAGCTCCAAAAAGGCTATTTTCATACCCTTCGGCCGCCGCGCATGCGCAGAAGGCCGATATGTCAACCCCACACCCAGCCCATTAGATGCCCCTTCACATAAGCTTCACTTTGATACCTCACTCGACCCAATCGGACCATTTTATCTTTTTTTTTTTTGCCGGAACTTTTTTTTTTTTTTTTATGCAAATGAGGAGGTCAAACCAGTGCAATTGGCCTCCATCTTGAATCCGACCACCCCTAACACACAACTACAAGCCGCCATCTTGAATCCGACCACCCCCACCCTACAAAAACAAGCCGCCATCTTGAATCCGACCACCCCCACCCTACAAAAACAAGCCGCCATCATGAAACACACTTTAAGTGCCAGTGCACTCATAGGCCACGCCCCCAACCCCCTCGCTCCGCCCAAATAACCCCCTCGCTCCGCCCCAAATGACGTCAAAAAAGGTTCTCGCGCATGCGCAGTTGAGGGCTGTTACGGGTTAATGCTTACACCCTACTACTGACGGTAGACAATACAGCAGAAGGTAAGATTCAGGGTTCGATCCCAGTCGGGGTCAGTTGAAAATGTTTGATTTTCTGCATTTCTCATGTACAGCTTTAGTACGTCTTGTAAAGTTACACCGTCGCATCTTTGTTAAATATATATATATATTTTTAGAAAAAAAATAATTTTATGTATTCAAATCAATATACATATTTACCTTGGCCCAAATACGACATGCTATTAATTTTAGTTTTGTATATATATATTTTTTTCATTTTGGGTGGGCGTGGGGGGGGGGATTCTTTCACTCCTTTCTCTCCACCCAGGTGCAAACATTTTCACCGGGGTGAAAAGGTTTCCACCTGGGCGCAAACGTTATCACCCTGGTGGAAACCTGTTTTAACACAGGTGAAATCCTGTTTTCACCCAGGTGACTGGAAAGTTTCCATCCGGGTGAAAACTAAATCAAAAGAAGCAAACCTAGAACTAAAAAAAAAAATAATACAAAACTGGAAAAATATCAGGTCATATATGGGCCGCCGTACATCTTCAATATGTCGTAGAACACCGGCTAGAAGTACTAGGAATCCTTCTTTCCGCGCAGGGTTAATTTTGGCACGCACATGATTTTGTGAATGTTGCGAAATCAGAAAGAAATACGAGATATTGAGATATCTAACGAAAATGTATATCACGTTTCTGACATCAGTAAATATTGAGGAAATTGTCATGTCGGAGATCGCTATTACTGTTATAATTAATCTTACTCTAAAATGACCACGCTTGTCCGCTGATACTACTTACGACTTCTCGCATAGTCAGGGCAAAATTGGAATATTTTACGATATGCAAATATAATGCTCAGGGTCTTTTCATATTCGGTCCGTATTTTCCGAATGTGGGATATCCTGAACGATCTCTCCGGACATTTCAAGCTGACTCGCCGTTCGTGAACTAGGATCGGGTCATTTGTTTGCATAGGAGCATACCATAAAATATAAGTTTTAATTTGTTTTCACATTAACCGTAAAGGGGCGCATCTGGTATCATTAAAAAATAATCAAATAAATAAAACATAACATAAATGCAAAATAAAAAATGCCACGACATCTACATACATCTGACTACTGCATTCATATATGGCACATCTGCGAAATTAATGAATTATATTGAGTACTCTGAAAAAAAAATCTTAAAATTTAAGGAATATTACCCGGCGGAATATTCCTTAAAATTCAACAAGGAATATTCCGTAGCATGTTAAGGAAATTCCTTAACATGGTAAGGAATATTCCTTAGTTATGTTGAGGAATATTCCGCTGGAATATTCCTTAAATTTTTAAGGATTGTTTTTTTTCTGTGTACCTGATCAGGTGTGTATAAAAGCTGACCACCTGTCCACAGTCAGACTCATGTCATCCTTAGATCCTGCCGATAGTCTGCGATATTTGGTCAACAATATCGACAAGTACGAAGCCGGGAGAAGTCAGCAAGAGAAACGTTCCATACGTCGAGCTGCTCAAGGGAATTTTCTGGTAGCAGTATGCCAACAAAATTCCGTTGTTTTGATCATTGAAAGTGAATATATTTATTATGAGTATTATCTTTTATCGTTTGAGCGAGATAATATTCTTTTTTGGTATAACCCATTTACATAGAAATGAGAGAAGTGAGTCCTTGTGACCCGCAATTAATATATTTTGTAGACTTTATATATGGCGAATATGTATATATTACGGGTAGTTCAACCTAAGGCGCTCGCAAACTAATGGTGTATTCGTGACAAACACCGGGTATATTTGCCTATTCCATCCAATATTGAATAAGGGTAGCCCATAGGGGACATCGATAATTTCTTCTTTTTTTCTTTTTTTTATTACATTTTCTGCATTCATTGGGGATGGTCTTGATTTTCGCCTATTTTCTACAAACAGATTTTAGTTTTTCACATGTTTTCTTTACATTTTTGTCATTTCTAGTAACGTCGTCATAATCATTTTTTTCCAACGAAAACCAAACAAAACTCTTGGAAACGTTTACACCGTTTTAAACAGCAGAGTAAATCGATTTTTTGATCAAATTTTGCGAAAATTTTATTCATGTAATTTTTCCAAACAAAAATGCATGATAAATTAACCGTGATTTTACCCGTGATCCTCTGCTCGGGAGGTTATGTAAATAGACTCCAAATGACCCCAATATGATAAACTACAAATTCACGGAGTGTCAGCTCTCAAGTTTTTGTCGTTCCGGAGATTGCGCAGAAAGTTTGGAAGGGGGGGGGGGGGGGCGAATGTCCCTCCCCCAGGCCTGGTAGGGTTAAACAAGGAACTGTTTGCATAAAATAGTCCAAGATATATAGAAAACATGCAAATTTGACCCCGTCTTTGGAAGACCCACGGAATATGCCGTTAAAAGAATACAAGTAGTGGCCTAGTTACCCCACTGAATGGCAGCTTCCACACCTTTATAGAACAATTACATATCGCGACTTGCATTCGTGGAAACAGAAGAACGTGTTATTTCTCGTGTTGACTTGTTGTAACGTATGCTCGCCTGGCGAGCATACGTTACAATATGTTGCATTCTTCATTGTAGTGAACAAGCTCCCACCGGACAAGCAAAGAGGCGCAAAAGCACGAGGAAAAGCCCTTAGGTGTGATGCAGTCTTACCTGGCTATTTCTTAGCATAAATTTCAAGATTTTCTGTTAAAATTATCTTGTTTTTTTCATTTCATTTTCGTCCTCACTCACCTCCTGAGTAGGAGGGAGAGACAGAGAGAGGGGGGCTTAGGGCGTAATTGACCTACTTACAACCGGTGACGTCAACAGGTCACTTTCGGCTGACCTTTGTGAGGTCAATCCCGGTTCCGGTCACGTGATCGGAAGTGCACAATAGTGGAAATGCGCACAATAGCGGGAATCATGCGCAGGGTTAAAGGTCACTTTATGGAACCGGAAGTGACTTCACAAAGGTCAGACGGAAATGATCTGTTGGCGCCACCTGTCGGAAGTAGGTCAATAACGCCGTAACTCCCCTTTCTATACTACTCCCTGGTAAACATGTTCACGTGTAAACTGGATGGAAAATCGGAAGTAGTAATCGAGGCGGACATTGGGCTCCAGGTTAGGACTTTCGTCTCCTGGAAGCCAGTGTCCCAGGACATCCAAATCCAGACCTGAATGCCCGACGGACAATTAAATCCAGATCTTAGTGTCTTGGGACACTTACGTCTAGACGCAAGTGTCCCCCGGACACTGGATGCATGGGGCCACCGTTTCCGTCACACCGGTGCTAGGGGCCGTGTGGTCATATCATCCAAGTTGCCACATGAACAGGTACAATAAAAGCGTACCTGAGATACAACACATACCACGAATCGTTAGATTCTTGGTATGTGCTTTAGAATAGATTAACCGGAAGACTATACTGTGAAGTTATGTGACTGTCAGTATGTCGGCACCTCTTCCCACATCCCTTATATGTGTTGTATTAAAGAGTGTGATGGAAGCGGTATCCTGATCACTACCCTGTCACGATGCTTTTCATACCAATGTTCTACATGAGTCACGCCATGGAATACCTGCCATACATATACATACATACGTATTGCGAATCACAGAGTCATGGCTTCACAGTATAGTCTTCTGGTTAACCTATTCTAGAGCACATATCAAGAGTCTAACGATTCGTGATATGTGTTTATCTCAGGTACGCTTTTATTGTACCTGTTCATGTGGCAACTTGTGTGCCTTCTGTGTGCTCGAATTATTGGACGAGTTCAATAAAGAAATGACATTGCCAGCATAGAAATTGGGGGATAGCCCTTTGGTTCAGGCACTGTGTTTCTTTTTAATTCTAATTAATTTTTTTTTTTCATGACTGGTTAATAATAGTTCATTGTGTAATTTGCTACATGTACTCAATATTATGTTTATCAGTTTCATCTTTCGCTGGATCAGCTACTGTTGAAATATTAATTCCATGTTGTTACAAATTGACAACCGAATGACTAGAAGCTGAAAATTCTTATACACCAGTGGATAGCCGCTATTTTGTGGTATTTCAGGACATTTGCAATGATTCTGATAGGCCTCAAGACTTCTTATTTCATATTTAATAATTTAACCCGCTTATCTGACCAACGTTTCCATGCCATATAGTGGAAACTCAAGGGCTGGTTTGCACTATGATCCAAGTTAATCCCATGACAATACTCTCTTGCCCTGATAGTAGTGACAGATGCACTGACATGATCTCTGCTTCATTCTCCTGGTCTCTCCCCATCCCCAATCTCTTTATTATAAAGATTATCAGATTATCCTACTATTCCTAGAAAGAACCAGTAAGCTTATATTCATTACAATATTGGCAGTTTCAGGTTGAAAATGGTGTAGTTATTGATCGAAATATTTCCTACGTTAAAGAGATAGCAAGCACTCGATTAGCGAACCAGAACTCACTTGGTCAGCCACATGTCAGTGAAGTTCCTGTTGATATAAGGGCAAGATAATATTGTCTAAAGATTAACTTGAATTATGGTGCAAATCTGGGATTGGTATAACAGAAGTCTCCATTTTTACATATCAATGACACCGGTTACTAAATTTCATTGAGTGGGGTAGGCATTTTTCAAAGAGGAGCCTTGTGCTCATACACAAAAGTAGGAAGCACATGAATATCAAATGCCCAGCCAACATATAAAGATTTGTGAATATGGAGTAACTTTATTCCTTTATTACTGTAATGCTTTCTTTCAAACATACCAATTGTGTTTGCATGATACATGTAACTTGGACACCATTGATTCTCTGATTTATGGTACATCTTCTGTAGCGTATGAGTGGCGAATTGGAGTCAACTCATGTGTATTATAGGCGAACCATCCCTAATGGACAATTGCAGTCAACTTATGTGTATCACAGTCAAGCCATCTCAATGGACAATTGGAGTCAACTCCTGGGTATTACAGTCCAGCCATCCCTAATGTACATTTGAAGTCAACTCATGTGTATTTCAATCGAACCATCCCTAATGGACACTTGGAGTAAACTCATGTGTATTTCAGTCAAGCCATCCCTAATGTACAATTGGAGTCGACTCAGTCGAACTGTCCATAATGGACAATTGGAGTCGACTCATGAGTATTACAGTCGAACTATCCCTAATGGAAAATTGAAGTCAACTCACGAGTATTACAGTCGAACCATCCCTAATGGACAGTTGGAGTCAGCTCATGTGTAGTACAATTGAACCATCCCTAATGGACAATTGGAGTCAACTTTAGTGTATTACAGCAAAGCCATACCTAACGGACAATTGGAGTCAACTCATGAGTATTACAGTCCAGCCATCCCTAATGTACATTTGGAGTAAACTCATGTATATTACAGTCGAACCATCCCTAATAGACAATTGGAGTCAACTCATGCGTATTACAGTCCAGCCATCCCTAATGTACATTTGGAGTAAACTCATGTATATTACAGTCGAACCATCCCTAATGGACAATTGGAGTCAACTCATGAGTATTACAGTCCAGCCATCCCTAATGTGCATTTGGAGTAAACTCATGTATATTACAGTCGAACCATTCCTAATGGACAATTGGAGTCAACTCATGTGTATTACAGTCAAGCCATCCCTAATGGACAATTGGAGTCAACTTTAGTGTATTACAGTAAAGCCATCCCTAATGGGCGATTGGAGTCAACTCATGAGTATCACAATGGAACCATCCCTAATGGACAATTGGAGTCAACTCATGAGTATCACAATCGAACCATCCCTAAGGGACAATTGGAGTCAACTCATGTGTATTACAGTCAAGCCATCCCTAATGGACAATTGATGAACTTAAGTGTATTACAATAAAGACATTCCTAATGGACAATTGGAGTCAACTCATGTGTATTATAGGCAAACTATCCCAAACGTACATTTGGAGACAACTCATGTGTATTACAATGGAACCATCCCTAATGGACAATTGGAGCCAACTCATGTATATTACAGTCGAACTATCCCTAATGGAAAATTGAAGTCAACTCATGTGTATTACATTCACGCCATCCCCAATAGACAATTGGAGTCAACTCCTGTATATTACAGTCGAAATATCCCTAATGGACAATTGGAGTCAACTCATGTGTATTACATTCAAAACATCCCCAATAGACAATTGGAGTCAACGCATGTGTATTACATTCAAGCCATCCCCAATAGACAATTGGAGTCAACTCATGTGTATTACATTCAAGCCAATCCCAATAGACAATTGGAGTCAACTCATGTGTATTACATTCAAGCCATCCCCAATAGACAATTGGAGTCAACTCCTGTATATTACAGTCGAAATATCCCTAATGGACAATTGTAGTCAACTCATGTGTATTACATTCAAGCCATCCCCAATAGACAGTTGGAGTCAACGCATGTGTATTACATTCAAGCCAATCCCAATAGACAATTGGAGTCAACTCATGTGTATTACACTCAAGTCATCCCCAATAGACAATTGGAGTCAACTCCTGTATATTACAGTCGAAATATCCCTAATGGACAATTGGAGTCAACTCATGTGTACTACATTCAAGCCACCCCAATAGACAATTGGAGTCAACGCATGTGTATTACATTCAAGCCAATCCCAATAGACAATTGGAGTCAACTCATGAGTATTACAGTCGAACCATCCCTAATGGACAATTGGAGTCAACTTTAGTGTATTACAGTAAAGCCATACCTAACGGACAATTGGAGTCAACTCATGAGTATTACAGTCCAGCCATCCCTAATGTACATTTGGAGTAAACTCATGTATATTACAGTCGAACCATCCCTAATGGACAATTGGAGTCAACTCATGCGTATTACAGTCCAGCCATCCCTAATGTACATTTGGAGTAAACTCATGTATATTACAGTCGAACCATCCCTAATGGACAATTGGAGTCAACTCATGAGTATTACAGTCCAGCCATCCCTAATGTGCATTTGGAGTAAACTCATGTATATTACAGTCGAACCATTCCTAATGGACAATTGGAGTCAACTCATGTGTATTACAGTCAAGCCATCCCTAATGGACAATTGGAGTCAACTTTAGTGTATTACAGTAAAGCCATCCCTAATGGGCGATTGGAGTCAACTCATGAGTATCACAATGGAACCATCCCTAATGGACAATTGGAGTCAACTCATGAGTATCACAATCGAACCATCCCTAAGGGACAATTGGAGTCAACTCATGTGTATTACAGTCAAGCCATCCCTAATGGACAATTGATGAACTTAAGTGTATTACAATAAAGACATTCCTAATGGACAATTGGAGTCAACTCATGTGTATTATAGGCAAACTATCCCAAACGTACATTTGGAGACAACTCATGTGTATTACAATGGAACCATCCCTAATGGACAATTGGAGCCAACTCATGTATATTACAGTCGAACTATCCCTAATGGAAATTTGAAGTCAACTCATGTGTATTACATTCACGCCATCCCCAATAGACAATTGGAGTCAACTCCTGTATATTACAGTCGAAATATCTCTAATGGACAATTGGAGTCAACTCATGTGTATTACATTCAAAACATCCCCAATAGACAATTGGAGTCAACGCATGTGTATTACATTCAAGCCATCCCCAATAGACAATTGGAGTCAACTCATGTGTATTACATTCAAGCCAATCCCAATAGACAATTGGAGTCAACTCATGTGTATTACGTTCAAGCCATCCCCAATAGACAATTGGAGTCAACTCCTGTACATTACAGTCGAAATATCCCTAATGGACAATTGTAGTCAACTCATGTGTATTACATTCAAGCCATCCCCAATAGACAGTTGGAGTCAACGCATGTGTATTACATTCAAGCCAATCCCAATAGACAATTGGAGTCAACTCATGTGTATTACACTCAAGTCATCCCCAATAGACAATTGGAGTCAACTCCTGTATATTACAGTCGAAATATCCCTAATGGACAATTGGAGTCAACTCATGTGTACTACATTCAAGCCACCCCCAATAGACAATTGGAGTCAACGCATGTGTATTACATTCAAGCAAATCCCAATAGACAATTGGAGTCAACTCATGAGTATTACAGTCGAACCATCCCTAATGGACAATTGGAGTCAACTCACGAGTATTACAGTCGAACCATCCCTAATGGACAATTGGAGTCAACTCACGAGTGTTACAGTCAAACCATCCCTAATGGACAATTGGAGTCAACTCACGAGTGTTACAGTCAAACCATCCCTAATTGACAATTGGAGTCAACTCACGAGTGTTAAAGTCAAACCATCCCTAATGTACATTTGGAGTCAGGTCAAAACAGTCAAACCATCCATGCAGATAACAGATATGCTATTAGATGTGCCCAGCTAAGAATCCAATTTCTACCACTGGCAGTTTCTGATGACTAGTAGATTTAGAAAAGGTTTATATAGTTCGAGTTTATTTCCGTACATGGCGATTCTGTATTCTTATATGAACAAGATCATTGTCCGCATGTTCATCCCATGTTGGGTTACATACAATAGTTTGCACAGTACCTGGGTTTGTAAATAACATATTAAACATGTGTACAGTATATTATATTGATAAATGCCTCGTGTTTTCCATATTATATCAGGACTCATTTCACACACATCCGTACTTAAATAGATTTGAATTTGTGTATAATAATAGTCCATAGGCCAGGGTTGAAGTGGAGTCCAAATATTTTGGGTTTTGAGACCCACAACTGCCTAGTTTTTTACAGATTATTGTTTACCAAATAAACCATTGTGTTCATTATTCACTGTTGTGTTCTTTATTCACTTCTGAATGCAAAATTTTAACTTAGACGTGTTTCCATCATTCAATTAACCAATGTGATACATAGAAAGAAAAATATCAACCGTTGCATTTTACATATATAATTCATGAACAGTAAAACCTGTGAAATACCGACACCTGGGTAACCCGACCAACCTCTAACTACCGATATTATCCATGGTCCCAATACTCAACTTTAAGTAGTTTAAACTTATATAAACCAGAACCCTGTCAAAACTAACACTGCAGTCTGGTCCGAAGCATGGTTGGTTTTCACATATTTCACTGTATCTAAAAATAACGGCTGTTCCAGAAAAAAGTACATGGAATGGGGGGAGATTTTTCAGATCTAAGGTATATGCGTGGTTGGTGGTAAACAGTGATTTAACATTAGTGAGATAGAATAAATGGTGTATTGGTGGTTGGGGCCAGAAAAAGTAGTCTTTCCACCCACCCCATTTACCTTTTTTTGGAACAGCCGTAAGCAGAGGTGGAAAGATCTGTTAACCTAAACCATGCACATTGTGTACCAGTCCCACGCTCCTGTCATCAAATTACAACACATATAAGGGAAGTGGGAAGAAGTACCGACATAATGACAGAGCCACATGACTTCACAGTATAGTCTTATGGTTAACCCTACCTGGCCTGGGGGGCCATAATGGCCCCCCCTACCAAACTTTCTGCGCTATATCCGGAACGACAAAAAATGGAGAGCTGAAACTCCGTGACTTTATAGTTTGTCATATTGTTTGCATGACCCCCCGGGCAGAGGATCATGGGTAATTCCAAGATGGCGGCCACATGGGGTAGCAGAAAAGTGATATTTTTGTCATATTTCTTCAAAATTTCTGCTTTTCCGCGATGAAAAGTGGGCAAAAACTATTTTATTTCACATCACATTAATTTTTACTAACTTATCATGCAGTTTTTGCGGAGAAATTGCAAAAATAAAAAAATCAGAAAATCTGACCGAAAAATCGACCAAAAAAAGCTGTTTTGGAAAATGACGTCACTGTGACGTCATCAAAACGGCCATCTTGGATTTTTTACGTTTTCTGGTAAAGCTTGACCCAAGGGAATAGTGTGATAAGTTTCAGCCCCCTAGCTCCAGGGGTAAGAAAAATAATTAGGGGGAGGGGTTATTTCGCCCCCCCCCCCAGACCTGGACAGGTCCCAAAAAGCCCAGGCCAGATAGGGTTAACCTATTCTAAAGCACATACCAAGAATCTAACGATTCGTAATATGTGTTGTATCTCAGGTACATGTACGCTTTTATTGTACCTGTTCATGTGGCAACTTGGAAGACATGACCACACGGCCCCTAGCACCGGCATAAGCGGTATTAGATACAAATCTAGAGAGCTATGATGGAAATGCTCTGACAACTGGTATATTGGTAATTGGTGAGCTGTGTCGCTGTGACAACTCCTACACTGGGGATTGGTGAGCTGTGTCGTTGTCACATGAAAATGACGACATTTAACACAAAAGACTAGTCTGTAATGCCCGATCTCGACCCAGCATCGGCCTCCCACAATGCCAACATATATCAAAGACCAAAAGGTCTGTACAGGGTGCGGGCCTCGGGGACGAAACCTCCACCAGCAGAGTCTCGCCAAAAACAGGTAAAAATTACAAAACATATAAGGGAAGTGGGAAGAAGTGCCAACATACTGACAGAGCTACATGACTTCACAGTATAGTCTTATGGTTAACATATTCCAAAGCACATACCAAGAATCAAACGATTCGTGATATGTGTTTTATCTCAGGTACGCTTTTATTGAACCTGTTCATGTGGCAACTTGGATGACATGACCGCACGGCCCCTAGCACCGGCATAAGCGGTATTAGATACAAATCTAGAGAACATACTCTGTCAGTATGTCGGCACCTCTTACCACTTCCCTTATATGTGTTGTAATGCTCTGACAACTCGTATATTGGTAATACTCCCTATTGTCAGATATATCCTTTCTTGGCAGTGGGGTTGTACATGCAGATTTGTGTTATCGAGTGAGTGAGTGAGTGAGTGAGTGAGTGAATATGTTTGAACATCGCTTTCAACATTATTTCAGTCATATCACGAGTGGTCTAAGGCGCTTCGCTGGTGACCACTAGCCTTACACCGCTGAAACGGCACGGGTTCGAGCCCAGCTGATCCATGTGTGAAAGTGTGTCAGTTACTTGCCGAAGGGCGGTGGTTCTCTCCGGGTACTCCGGCTTCCTCCACCAACCAAACTGACTGTCACCATATGAGTGAAACAAACTTGAGTGTGACATTAAGCCAAATTCCCTCCCTCCCTCCCTCCCGTTGGTTCTTATTCATTTTCACACCCGGAAACCACATAATCGTCAGTGTAATAGTTAAACAGGACATAGAAATGCAAGCTTTTATAGGAGTTGAGCATCTAACATATCCATTAACACTTGTCTCTCAATATAACACAGTTCAATATAAAGCGGGTTTCAGCATAGCACCACCAGTGTGTCCCTCAATATATGTGCAATATCTACTGTATGCGCAGTGTTTTTCAGCCCACAGTAGTCCGAGAGAAACGAAAGAATGACCAGTCCTGAAAATTTAACTTCAGAATGCCTAAGCTGCATCATCATGGTCATTATCACCATTCTCTTCTGGCTCCACCTCAACAGTTTGACCCCAGCTCAACTTTCTCATGATCACATTTAAACGTCCTTTCATGTCCTGTTTGCTAATTTTGTCAAAAGGTGTTCTCGCCACATTGTTCAGTCCTTCACATTTACATTCGTGTACATGGTGAAATGCTCGGAGGTTTCGTAGGGTGGTTTTGATACTGGCCCGATCTTTCTCTGAAATACTCGCCCAACGCCTCGAAGTTTTTGGTCTTAATGACAGGGATGTGTCAAGAACATGTGCAATGTCCACGTGTGCAGCGACGAATGGACTTCTCCACCTTATTTGCCCCAAGGTGTTTGATGAGTGTCTTTTGATTACAGACAGCCAGTTCTTGTGCAAGGTCAGCTTTCGTGTTGTTTGCTTTCCCACCACGTTTGTTGACAAAGGAGCCTTCTAATACTCGAAGCATTTGCAGTGGAGACAGGTGTTCAACTTCCAGTATATAATCTATACATTCGACTATGAATTTACTCAGCCGTGAGTGGGGAAAAGGGTGTACAAAACATGAGGTTTGGTACAACCCGGGATATGTCCCTTTCCTTGGCAGTGTCATCAAGCTCCATGATTTGCAGTGTCCAGTGGCACATACTGTTGCAGTAATTGGACACTTCATCCGGTTTGGATTCCTCCTTCGGAACTGGAGAGACAAGAAGTTTTCCATCTTTCGTAACTCTTTGAATATAGAAAAAACAGTATACCGTTTTCAGAGTTTTGGTTCAGTTCATTGGGGGTGGGGTGGGGGGAGGGGTATAGTTCACCCACATGCAGAGGTATTAAAACATTTACGAAAGGACAATGGACGATGGACTCACTTTTGTAAGCCTTTCTTGCACATGTTTGCGTGATGTTGCCATAGAAACCACAAAAATCATCACAATGTGCCCAAATTCTATAGACTTGTGGTTGACCACCCACAAATCCTGTGCAGTCTCTAGAGGCAATGGTTTGGCTGTTAGACCAGTCACAAGAACTGTTGACGACTGACGACCGGCCGGATGGACGACCGGACGTACATGCACTCAACAATCCTGCATGGCCAATTTTGAAGTTCTTAGCTGAGACTGTGTGGCTTCTGTCGCGTTCACATCGTCATATGGACGATTTTGATAGGCTTGTGTTGACCACTCAACAATGCTACAAAGCAAATTAAAAATCAAAAATTAAAAAAACACAAAAATCATCACAATGTGCCCAAATTCTAGAGACTTGTGGTTGACCACCCAACAATTCTGTGCTAAAAAGGCCAATACAGACATAATGCACAAATATATATATTGCATACCTACTACTCGATACTGTGGAGTACATGTCTGGTCTGTGGCAGGTTCATCCAAAGTGAACACTGCATATCCATAGTAGTTTAGGAAAACTTGCATGATGTCTTGGAACTGATCCTTCTCATGTGTTGGACTGTTGGGATCAAGGAAATGATTTGATGGTTCATCATTCTCACTGGCCATCCCGAAGAACTCCAGAGCTTGTTCAGTGATGAGCTGTTCACCTTCCAGCGTCAGGAAATCGTGATGAGCTTCAAAAATACAATGCATAGATTCAAAGTCATGCTCAAATCATAACTATATCTTGAGACTGTGGCATGAAAACAATTTATAATCAATAGACAAACTATTCGCAACTTATCAGGGACATTCAGAGGAATATAGTCCCTTGAGTGACATTGACGTCGCATGTCATTATCGAAGAAAAATCATGAGGTGACAAGATAAACCATATATCATTCCAGAGATAGAAGTAAAACTTCAGTGAAGATTTGTACTTTTATTGCCGGAAATTGGTCAGGATACATCACCAACTGCCTTGGATCCCTGAGCACCCATGAGCCCTCACAGAAAGTGCTGGAATACTTGACCCCCCCCCCTCCAAATCTTGATCCCCCCCCCACCTCCAAATGATCTAGAAGGCTTCATCACCCCTGAGAGATTAATAGCAAATTCATGCTAGGACCATCCGGGGTATATCAGCTCCCTTCGAAGATTTCCAATTAGCAGTTCTGAATGTTGAGAAAACATCAAAATAATAGGGTTCCTTTTTGACCCTTGAGTAAGGCATATCCAAAGTTTGGTAACAACCCATGACCAGGAATTGGAGATATCACATATTGCATTATACACCCTCATCTTATGATGGGCATATAATGGGTTACTAGAATATATGCTAGCCTACATGTTTATGCATTGACCTCTGACTTCAGATGATAAGTTTCGTATATTTTTACTTTACAACATCTTTTAACATTCAGGGAGATTTATTTGAACCAGTGATAACTGACATAATTCAGTAATGTACTGTATTTTCCCAGTGTTCAAATAAAGTGTCATTCATGATCAGAATAATGTATAGTTTGCCAAATATTACATGAATATATGCCAGCTATCTTCTAGGTTAAAGGATTGGGCAAAGTGAAAATAAACGAATCAATAACTGACCAACTGAAGTAGCGGCCCTTTGTGGACGCCGGTGATCACTAGCCTCAAACCGCTGTCAAACCGGTATGGGTTTCAGACCCACTGGTGCAAATCTGAAAGTTTGCCAGTTATTTGCCGAAGGGCGGTGGTTCTTTCGGGGTACCCTGGCTTCCTCCACGAACAAAACAGGCGGTCATCATATGGGATTCATGAGTGAAATAACCTGGAGTGGGACATTAAACCAAATCCCCCCCTCCCACGCCTCAACTAAAGTCCTGGGCCACTGCAAAGACAGGCTCTTCTTTGTCCTCTCAATAATGTGCAAAAGGCAGATTGTGGACAATTCGGTTCAAGTAGATTTAATGAAGTGCTCCTGGGGTTTGAAATATTGAATATGATATGTAATATCCCACATGACACAAATGAAAAGAAGAAAAGTTTGCAGTTATTTGCCGAGGGGCGATGGTTGTTTCGCGGTATTCTGGCTTCCCCCACGAACAAAACTGGCGATCACCATATGACATGTATGAGTGAAGTAAACCAATTAGTCAAAACGCTCAAATGATTAGAAAACTTTCAGGGGTCAATGTCTCATAGTTCACTGATGGGCGGTTATTTTCCAGATCAAGAGAGGCAATTCTTGGAAAGATGATATTGGAAGCAAATAGGTGCATCCTTATGTTGTTTTTCAGATGACTGATGAGCTGCCTTAACCATTATGTCAAGGTTATCTCCATTTATTTTCGGCAGATGATTCTTCGTCAGATCATTGATAACAGAGCTCTGTTCCCGTCCTGCAGCAAGGTCCATCAACCTGACCTTTGAATCAGTAGACAGAGTCATCCCAAGTTTATTGAATCTTTTGGGGGCCTGGGAGGAATTTAATAAACCAAATATTCAAATATATTGACGATGTTTTATAATTATCTACATGTACCCTATATATATTAATGCTAGAGAGAAAAGATTATTATGTACAGGTAAAATATCGACACACCTGGTATTGAACATTAATAATACAAACAATATACTTGAGAACAATGAAGCAATAAGTAATTGTTAAAATATTGAACAAACAAATGTAAGCAAAACTGAACAAGCAGACTGGAAGAAGTGTAGAAGAACTTGAAGTAAGCAATTCATATAATATTGGGCAAAAGTCGAATGTATTCATGCAATTCATTGCCATGCTATAGCAGCAAATAATGGGTTATATATCATTGCACAATTCCTTAATTTAAGCTATGCCAATGATGATAGAAACATTGTTAATCTGAAAAGACAAATGAAACAAACCATGAAATTCAAACGAAAACAAGAAAGTGTCAAATCAGTGTTCATGACAAATGCTCTAATCATTCAATCCCCATCTGATCACCCCCAAATTTTGACCCAAATATTGGCCAGTCACTTTAATAATTACCTTACAAGAGTAGGAGAAAACACAGATACATCTTACATGAGCTTACATGATTCTGTGTTTGTATCATTCCATCCAATTTCCATTATAAAAAAGTGAGAAAATGTGACCGAATCATTAGAGCTTTTTAACTAATTTTAAAATATTTTTTATATAATTTCCCCAAAATTTGCATAATATTTTTAATCATCCTACCTAACCAGTATGTCTTCTCCACAAGTTACAAATGTACATGTATTTAGAGCATGATATTACTGCAGAAGATGTCCGACACTTCTCCAAAATTTGAATTAGAAAGTATCTTTACAAAGAAATTCAAAATCAGCGAGTCGAGTCATAATACATATATACATGGGAGGGAAGAATATTTACCATATCATCCATGTTACCTTCCAGAGCAAGAAATGTCATTCTGTGGAATGCTGTCAGCTGAAAGTTTCTTTGCTGCATTAAAACCGCATACACTGTGGCAATTGGTCCAACTAGTTTTCACCTGGTTGCTTAGATGAAGTAGTTGCTACAGTTGACATTACATCCAACAGAAATGGAACTCGACTAGAAACAACAACTAAATATATCAGATTGCATGTGCCATAACTCATGAAAAATCTCTGTGGAAAATGAATGCAATTTTTAATTTACTTTCCTACTAATGCAAATGGGCGAGAAAAACTTTGGGCATCTATCTACTCTCTAAAAAAAGTTGAGTGAAATTTCACCAAACTAAGAGTGGAAATTGATTCCACTCAATACTTGAGTGAGATTTTCACTCAACTTCAGTTACTTTTCACTCAACTTGAGTTAAATGCACTCAACTTGAGTGACATTCACTCAAGCATAAGAGTGGAAATTGATCCCACTCAAGTTTGTTTGTTTGTTTGTTCGTTTTATTCACCAGATAAAACATATGTACAGTAAAGTTAAAATTTATACACATACATCATGAAAATCTGGCGGGATGAAAACCCCAAAGGACTTGTAATGTCCCAAGTAATATAAAACTAAATATTTAAAGACAGATTTATACAGGATTTAGATAGACAAGACTGGGTGAAGATTAAGTATAAATTAGGTGAATAAACAGAGATCATAAATGAACAATAAACAGAGATCATAAATGAACAATGTGCATTTGTTTGCCATATAACATATTCCTGCACTCTAAGCTCAGAAGGTGTAAAAAAGGTGCAAAAAAGGTGTAAATCAAACGTTTACACCTTCTGGGTTCATGTTTACACCCTTAGGAGGTGTAAATAAGGTGTAGAAAAGGTGCAAATGTATGAAGATTGATTCCAACCCTGATTTTACACCCGTAAAGGTGTAAATTTATTGAAAGGTGTTAAAAAGGTGTAAATACTTAATTTTCCATACACATTTGGAACTTAATTTCTATGTTGAGGAAATGTATTTCCTTGTCATGCTTACGGTAAACCATCAAAATTTTCAAGCACCCCAACTTTCTACACAAAATTAAATCAATGGATCTAACAATTTGACCAGTCTCTCTAACATTTGAGCAAAAATTCCAACGGAAATATTATAAAAAAAACGAGCTGCAGACCATAAGAGTCAACCCCCCAGTCGGTTTTACGAGGGAGAGAAAATTGAACAGCCGCTCTAGTGTTCTCACTCAAGGTTGAGCCCAAGACTACAGGGGCGGAGGGGGGAGGGGCGTTCTGGGGTTTTGAATATCAACAGTATAGTAAATATTATGTATCATGCAGAGTCGACAAACGCACGTTGTTTGTCGACCAATGTAAGAAGTTATCAGATCGATATCTACAGTGCTGATAACTGCTTAGCTATCAGATAAAGTGATTTTCAACTTCATTTCAATGGGGGATTTGCACAATAAGCAGTGAATACAACGGAAACTGTACAACTTATAGGCTTTGATTGATCCACTGAGACAGGAAGGTGTGAAATGGACTAAACGGCTCGAAGTGGGTCGGTGAGAGCCTTATACATTAAGTAAATATTCTTTCAGTTTTGATTTGAATAGTGATATGGATTCGCATGACTTTAAGGTTGACGGCAGCTTGTTCCATTCTTTTGGAGCAATGATTTTCGGAGTATGTAAAGAAAGATTTGTCCGATAGAAAGGTCGATATAAATTATACAAATGACCGCGCGTAGGGTAGGCGTGTATCTGGATCTGTCTCGTAAAATAATTTTGAAATCGAACTGGAACTAAATCGAATTTATGAAGAAACTTATGGGCAAACTGGAGAGTGAGGTAAAGGTTCAGTTCTGACAATCTCAGGATCTTGTAGGAGGCAAACAAAGGCGCAGTGTGCTCAAGTCTAGAGCTCAGTAAAATAATTCTAACGACTCTCTTCTGCAGTAAAACAAGATTATGAAGATGACTCGGATAAGTATTAGACCATACCACATTGCAATAAGATATATATGGATAAATCAAAGAATAATAAAGAATGTAAAGGGTTCTTTTAGTAAGGGCTTCTTTGATGCAGTTTAGAACACCTATGTTTCTAGAGATTATTTTACATATTTCATTTATATGGGTAGTCCATGTTAACTTATCATTCACATAAACTCCAAGAAATTTGAATGACAACTTCTTCTATACTGAACCCTAAAACAGATAACGTTGGCGTAAAATCTAAACGTGCATGTGAATGTGGCTGAATAAGCATGCATTTTGTTTTCTCAAGGTTTAAGGATAACATGTTGCTTGAAAACCAGTTGTACATAAAATGAAACTCAGCAGACATAGTTTGAAAAAGGGAAAGAGGATTTTCATCGGACAGTATTACACTTGTATCATCAGCAAACAGGATAATTTCTGAAGAGTGAATAGCCATATTTAAATCGTTAATGTATATGAGAAATAGTATAGGTCCTAGTATAGACCCTTGTGGAACACCACACGTAACAAGACCTGGTGACGAAATAGTATTGTTATATAATGTAGATTGATAACGGTCTGTCAAGTAACTTTTAAACCAATGATTACTGATACCCCGAAAGCCGTAGTAACTCATTTTTTCTACTAAAATAGTATGATTGACTGTGTCGAATGCCTTAGAAAGATCTAAAAATGTTACAATGCTGAATTGTTTAGATTCCTTAGCGGTGACCAGGGCTTCGTGCAATGAAAGGACAGCAAGGAAAGTAGAATGGTTTTTTCTGAAGCCAAATTGATTCGCGCAAATAATGCTCATTTTTTCTAGGAAATCAGTTATTCGAGAGGCGCGGTAAAACGGATATAGGCCGATAATTTTTCAATAAGTGGGTATCACCAGATTTGAATATTGGCGACAGTTCAGCGATTTTCATGGCAGACGGGAAAACTCCTGTTTGGAAGGATAGATTTATAATACAAGATAAAGGTGACGCAATGTCACTGCCAACCAGTTTGACCATAGACATACATATTCCGTCAATATCAGGTGCGGCACATTTCGAATTTAGTACACTCTTAAAACTAAAGTGTTGTATACAACATTTATAATGTTGTAAATAACACTTTGATAAATGTGGAGGAGGGAAAACATTTGTAAATGTTAATTTAACACTTTCGAAAGTGTTGCTGGTTTCAACACTTTGTAAAGTGTTAGATTTCAACATTTTAACAGTGTTATCTCGTTTCTAACCTTTATAAATGTTGAATTCTAACACTTGCAAGTGTTGGATTTGTGTCAATATTTAACACTTTAATAATGTTGTATCTCGTTTCTAACCTTTATAAATGTTGAATTCTAACACTTGTAAGTGTTGGATTTGTGTCCATATTTAACATTTGGTAAATGTTGACTTTCAGCACTTTGCAAGTGTTGGGATTCAACGCTTTGTAAGCGTTGGTATTCAAAAAGGAGATGGCATGATAAGGTGGCATTTTGGCCTATATACATGGTGCAGTTGACCCCCCCCCCTCCCCCCCACCTCCCCCAGAATAAAACGTTCTGAAATAATTGTGTTCTAATGTAATGGCAAAAAATATGTACACAGTATGTGAAAGTTCTAGCTCGATTGTGTTATGACCGTAATTATTACATGAAATTAAAATCCGCATCATATGCTATTTTGTGAAAAAGGGTCTAAATCGAGTCATTCCAACACAGATTTAGACGCGAGGTACCAGGTTAAATGACCCTTAGACCCTTTTTCACAAAATAGCACATGCTGTGGATTTTAATTTCATGTGAGAACTATAATCTTAATACAAGCAAGCTAGGACTTTCACATATTGTATACATATATTTTCTCGTCATTAGATTAAAACAATTATTTTCAGGAAATTTTAATTTCTTGATTTCAACTGCATCATGTATACTTATGCCGCCTTATCGTACCATCTACTTTTAAGGCATTTCACAAAAATTACCTGTTCAAATTTGCAACAGCAACACAGTAATCCTTCTATGATCGGTTTCCAACTCCCCCACAAATAAATTGCTGTGGAAATGTAACTGTGGTACTTGTGTAAATGTAGATCATATTCAAGATAATGATTTAAAGAACATAACAAATTGAAGTCTGACCCCTTGACATCTGCAGGACATAATTGTAGTAATGCAAAGAACTAAACAGATTTGTGACAATGTATCGTTACGACCTGTTAAGCAAGAAGCAGGGTATAAATTTTATAAAGTTTATGTTAGATATGACAAACTTGCAGGAGTACCAAAGTTACATTTTAAAATAAGCATCCCTCCATTTGTATGACAAACAAGAATAAAAAATAATGCAAGAGTATGCTTTACTGCTTTTTTAATGCAACAATATGGGAAGTGTTCATGAATATATTTTCACAATAAAATCCATCAAGGTCACTGTTACTTAGTTTCTCATGACCCTCTCACATCTATATGTAAGGGCAAATAATTAGAATTCATATGGAACTTAAAATTTTCAAAAGATCCCCTTTTCTTCATATTTACAAGCATTTGGTTTGGAGGATCCATAATTAATAGTTGTCGCACTCAGTAGGTCTCTTTTTACAAGCAAGGTCATGAGAAACAAACAAACATTTACTGTAACCCATGACCAGAATGCATTTCATCATTGCTTATCATTCCTGTGATATGGTGGTAAAACAATAATGGGTGACAAATGGGCCAGCTCTGATCCAGAATGGGTTAAATGTCAATGTCACTGATTTTGGACTTCTTGTCCACTTGCATATGCGGTACAAGGTTGCTCAGGATTGAACCCAAAAATCGGTCGATCACACAGATTTCTGATAAGATTTTTTTTATCCGATCACATGCATGTGTGAACTAAGTCTGGCGCTTCTAGGCATAATTATTCTTGAGATATGGTGGTATTGCGAAAACAGACCCACGTATCCCCTATTGATGTGAGGACAATATCCCAAGAAAGCCTAAGCCTTCTCATTCTTGAAATATGTTGGTAAAAACAACTGCTAGTAAGTGAATGTATGAGTGGAATATTTTCAGTCCAAATGAGTCACAGACTGGTGGTGATCCAGACAAAAACTGACACAATCAGAATTAGAGATTAGTTGATCAGCATATTCCAGACTGAATTTATTATGCAGCTTGAAAAGCCTATCAACTGCAATCGTTCCTGCAAGGTATCGCAACGCTGTCGACGATGATGAAGTATTAGGATACTGCATTACTCGTTCCCAGGCAAAGGACATATGGCTGTGACCTCATGCCTCTAGGTAGTGAACTGCACTGGTTCCAACCTGAAAAAGAGTGTAAGATGATTCTATTTCAACATTTGCAATCAACCAGTCTAATAGTAACTGAAGTTCAATCTAACTCAAGATATATGCCTTAAGCATCTTCACATGGTGATGACCGTGTGTAACAAATTTCTAAAGAATCTAGAATCTTAGTCGCACAACCCTACCCGAGAAAGTTAGGTAGGTATGTAAATACATATATTTATTCGAAGGTCAGGTTTTCCTTTCGCGTTGGATGGGAGTTAAGGTGATTTTGTCCAGATACCAAGTTCTTATGAAAATGCCATGAGAAAACTACTTTTTGCATCGATCGTCAAAATGATTTCTGAGAAGATAACGAATCCTCGACATCGACATCCTTGAACAAGGGAAACCCCCACCATATAGGAGGATTTGGCTTAATGTTACACTCAAGTTTGTTTCACTCATATGGTGACAGTCAGTTTGGTTGGTGGAGGAAGCCGGAGTACCCGGAGAGAATCACCGCACTTCGGCAAGTAACTGACAAACTTTCACACATGGACCAGCTGGGCTCGAACCCGTGCCGGTTCAGCGGTGTGAGGCTAGCGGTCACCAGCGAAGCGCCTTAGACCACTCGGCCACCAAGGGCCCCCTATGGATTGGGTCATGGAATATTTGCCTTCACAATGTGTGATACAGGGGCCGCGGAGCACCCAAAAACCACACACTTGTTATAGATCAATGTTATAAGTCTTATCTTAGATAGCACCAGTCCAACATCAGCCCCTCCACTTTCAAATGTGCTTCGCGGGTCCTGTGATACATGTTCATATCGCCGACTGCCGGAGAGCAAAATACTTGCTTGACGAGCATTTTACGTTTGTTCACCTTAGAGTGGAGACAGGGGAGACAACTCTGACATTCCAAAATAAAATAATGACCTGTCTGAGAATCAGCGGTAAAAGGTGCCAGTCTACGAATTTTTGGACCCAATCAGGGTGTAGTGGATAAGGGCAATCAATGCAGTATCAGATATCATATGGCCACTGTTAATTAATTGTTTGTTTCTCGTAACCTTGCTGGTAAAAATATACATGCTGAGCGCGATAATTATTAATTATTAACTTGCAAACCATTTGTGTACAAATATGATGGAAATGAGCAAGTTTTACTCATGAAAATGTAAATCCCTCATGGATTTTAATTATTTGCCCTCAAAATATAGATGAGGGCTGGTTACGGGAAACGGAACATTAATTATCAGCGGCCTATGCTATCTGAAAATATCAGCATATGGGGTCGGGCGAGGCTTAGTTTCGAGATACAGGGTGGAGCTCTGTTCCGGGGGTGGCGGGAGAGGTGGATATACCCCCAGGGTGTAGTGGACGAGTGCAATCAATGCAGTATCAGATATGCTATCTGAGAATATCAGCATATGGTTTGGAGATACAGCCAGGGTGAAGCTCAGTTCCGGGGGTGGGGTGGGGATATACCCCAGGCATGCCAGGATTTGGCTTAATGTCACACTCAAGTTTGTTTCACTCATATGGTGACAGTCATAGTGGACTAGTGTAGTCAAGGCAGTATCCGATATCATGCAATCTGAAAATTCAGCATATGGGGTCGGGTGAGACTTAGTTTCGGAAATAGAGGGAATTAGGCTATGTTCCGAGTGTGGGGATGAGGGGAGATACCCCCAGGGTGCAGTGAATGGGTGGAGTCCATGCAGCATCTGGTATGCATCTGAAAATATCAGTATATGGGGTCGGGCGAAGCTTAGTACACATGATACATGGTAGAGCTCAAACTTTTACAAAATCTTGAGCCCAAAACTTGTATCCTGAATGTTGATGACGAACAACCAGCCAGCCAGACATCATGCCATAGGACGGCTATTGCTTCGCAATCCGTCCAAAAACTGAATGTACATGTATGTTAGACAGTCTCCTTTGGAATTCGTTCTGCACAAATTGAAGTGTTCTTCTTGGTGCATTGTATTACTAAATTTTTGGAATGAAATCCATACTCTGTAATTGAGGATACAATATCAAACAAGCAATAAACAGATGTATGTGAAAAGACAAGCCCAAAAACCAAGAGGCTTTCTGTTGCCAGGTGTTTGCGACAACTGGACTTTGACCATGAGCCATAAACTGTCCTCAACTATTTCATGGTTTTCTCAAGACTGTCCATCATATTAACATTTGATGTCAACCCATATTCAAAGTGTTAATGCATGAACACAAAATATCTTTTCTTTACTTTGTTTCTTTACTCGAAGTTGCGGTGAAAGGGATATTAGGGCTGGACCCCCAAAGAACTAGAAATTACAATATACATAGCTATGAAAAGCACCAGGCTAAAAAATGTTATTCCAATCGAACTGTTAGTGTTACTCGCAGAAGTCTGGAGCCATTTACTTGAGGGATTATTATCTGGATTTGCAAATATTACCTTCTGATAGTTCATTGCAAGTCTGCAGTTCCTCAGTTCATTGCAAGTCTGCAGTTCCTCACAGAGCCCACCGCTCTCTTCACTCTTGTGACATCTTTGCGATTTTCAATATGTTTGATACATATCGGCTTTGTTAGAAGTTTCGATCCCGTGTCCTCTGAATATAGCATCGCAAATTCTTGATCAATCTGAAAATGAATATGTATTTACATAAATATTAATTGACAATTGACTGGATAGGACTGTCTGATGGAAATCAACGAAGCAATACTTAATTCCACTGTGACCGAGTATATCAAAAAATTTCCAATTGCCTGAAGGCAGGGTTGTCCTGTGAGATCGGAGGTTGAAAAGTGTGGCAGATCATAACACTCCCTTAGCGCATGCGTATTTCAACTGAAGAAGTTGCAAGAAGAACAAGAATGCGATCCTTCCACAGACCTGCATGCCGAATCAAACAGGTTGGGAATAATACCTTGATCGAGGTATTATACCTTGATAGGGGTATAACACCTCGATCAAGTTATAGGCATATACCTCGATGGATATAGGGCTATGTCAGCTTCAGTTTTTATATATTTATGGAAAATGCGAACATCCCCACATACCCCAGACTGCATGGATCTTTCAACAGCATCTATGGCTTCATTGTCGGAATGTTCCATGATTTTCATCAACTTATTGCTTCGTTTTATGCGACTACGTAATCATTCAAATTAGCCACTCTAATATTTACAAAATGAAACATGGCTTCAAATGACATATTCGGTGAAATTTATTCTGTAAATGAAAATAGCATGTGATTGCATACTTCGATCTCAAAGTCATATCCAAGTTGCATGAATGTAGATGCATTGACTGATGAATACATTAGATTAAATTGTCTGATGCAATGCACAATCTCCTAGCATGCACATACATGGCAGGGTCATAATACCCAGAGCAGAGGTCTGGTTTTGCACATGCTAGCAGTTTAGATTATGTGTCTTGCTAGCAGTTTAGATTATGTGTCTGTCATTTTAATTTGATTTATTAACTAGCTTCTCAAATCCTGCAATTTGTGTATGACCTTTACATGGAAATATGCCACCACATGCCATTTTCATTTAGAAAATATATTTCACCGAAGATGTCATTTGAAGCTAGGTTTCATTTTTGAAATTTTGAAGTGGCTAATTAGAATGGTTAGTCTCATAAAACGAAGCAATAAGTTGCTGTGAAAATCATGGAACAATGAAGCCATAGATGCTATTGAAAGATCCATGCACTCCGGGGTACGTGTGGATGTCCTTTTTTGATAAATATATAAAGATAGTGCCACGGCACTGTAGGTCATCTGTCTGTAACTGGAGAAAGTAGCTGTGAGAAATTTTTACTAAAGAACTGCAATAGATGAGTTTCTAACTTGTGTTGTCCCCCCTGAACAATCCATGATCCATGCAGTTATTTCCTGAGATTTTATGATAAAGTTTCATGGGAAATTCAAGATGCGGCAATATTGGATTTTCGAAATGAACCAAAAAAAGGTATCTTGCACAACTGGACCACAAGGGGAATCTGTGTATCAACATCCATGCAGTAATATCCTAAGAATTCACGATAGCAAAATTTCATGGGGAAATCCAAGATGGCCACCTGGTGGCCATATTGGATTTTTCAATCAGACCATATATGGTATCCTGCACATCTAGACCCCAAGGGCAA
Source organism: Hanleya hanleyi (assembly GCA_036873755.1). Taxonomy (NCBI): domain Eukaryota; kingdom Metazoa; phylum Mollusca; class Polyplacophora; order Lepidopleurida; family Hanleyidae; genus Hanleya; species Hanleya hanleyi. Next base: position 29,195 of record JAVTVY010008033.1, read on the forward strand.
CCTCTGTACCAAAATTGAGAAAGATCCATGCAGTAGTTCCTGAGAAATCACGATAACAATGTTTCATCTGGAAATCCAAGATGGCCGCCTGGTGGCCATATTGGATTTTTCAATCAGACTACAAATTGTATCTTGCGCAACTAGACCCCAAGGGGAACCTCTGTACCAAATTTGAGAACGATCCATGCAGTAGTTCCTGAGAAATCGCGATAATGTTTCATCTGGAAATCCAAGATGGCCGCCTGGTGATCATATTGGATTTTTCAATCAGACCGCAAATTGTATCTTGCGCAACTAGACCCCAAGGGGAACCGGTGTATCAAATTTGAGAAAGATCCATGCGGTTCTTCCTGATAAATCACGATACCGAAGTTTCATAGGGAAATCCAAGATGGCCGCCTGGTGGCCATATTGGATGTTCGAATCAGAGCAGAAAAGGTATCTTGCACAACTAGACCCCCAAGAGGAACCTGTGTACCAAATTTGAGAAAGATCCATGCAGTAGTTAACGAAAAATAATGATGACAAGATTTCACTGGCAAATTCAAGATGGCCGCCTTGTGGCCATATTGGATTTTTCAATTAGACCACAAATTGTATCTTGCACAACTAGACCCCAAGGGGAACCTCTGTACCAAATTTGAGAAAGATCCATGCAGTACTTCCTGAGAAATCGAGATAACAATGTTTCATCTCGAAATCCAAGATGGCCGCCTGGTGGCCATATTGGATTTCTGAATCAGACCACAAAAGTATCTTGCACAACTAGACACTAAGGGGAACCTGTGTATCAAATTTGAGAAAGATCCATGCAGTACTTCCTCATAAATCACGATAACGAAGTTTCATATGGAAATCCAAGATGGCCGCCTGGTGGCCATATTGGATGTTCGAATCAGAGCAGAAAAGGTATCTTGCACAACTAGACCCCAAGGGGAACCTGTGTACCAAATTTGAGGAAGATCCACAAAGTAGTTCCTGAGAAATTGCAATAACAATGTTTCATGGGGAAATCCAAGATGGCCGCCTGGTGGCCATATTGGATTTGTGAATCAGACCACAACAGGTATCTTGCACAACTAGACCCCAAGGGGAACCTGTGTACCACATTTGAGAAAGATCTATGCAGCAGCTCCTGAGAAATCGCGATAACAATGTTTCAATGGCAAATTCAAGATGGCCGCCATGGCGGCCATATTTAAAATCGTATCGACACGGCATGAACAAATTCTGGTGTACTCATTGGGGGGAACATGCATGCCAAGTTTCAGCTTAATCGGCCAAGCGGTTTCAGAGAAGAAGATGTTTACGCACAACGGACGACGCACGACGGACGACGCACGATGGACGACGGACGACGGACGACGGACAGTCAGGCCATGACATAAGCCCATCGGGCCTTCGGCCCAGATGAGCTAAAAACTGAAGTTGACATAGCCCTACACCCCAACCAGGTATTGGCCTCAAGCATGTCAATGTGTTTTCCCCAACCTTTAACTAATAAAGACTTTAGGTATGCGGGCAGGGAAAGAAATCTGTTCAGTGGTAGGGCAGGGCTTGTTTTTTCATGGGAATCCGATTCCCGTCAGCACTCCCGCAAAATAATTTGCGGGAATCCAACAGATTCCCATAAAATAATAGCAATCTGCATAGAAATGATAGCATTGGATTCTCGTGAATTCCCATAGAGCTGGGTTGCGAATCTACATGTATTTGAATTCCCGTGACTTTTGACGAAAAACAAGGCATGGAGGGTAAGTATAAGAGAACAAACAGCATTTTGGGAATATAGCAACCACATGATTTTGTCTTGTAGAACAAGTGAAAAATACCCATCAAGTTAAGAGAGGATGTACAGATAAACAACAACAATAACAAGTAGAACATGGTTATTTTATAATACAACCCTTGTTGTTGATGCAACTGTATGTAAAAAATTACCTGATGCAACTACGGGCTTGGGATTAGTTCTCGTACGCTTTTCATGGTTTATTTTAATGTATATAAAAGTAATTTCTTGAGAGACACAAAAACTGACCTGGCTAATGCTGGGATCAAGACCCTTCCCTTGGATTACATGACCTTTCCCTGCACGTGTGGGAGCAGTTATTAACTTGACTTTTTAGGTACCTCTAACCCACGAGCGCAATTCTCGTACAGCAGACGAAAGTCACAATTTTATGCTGAATTGTTCGCTAATATCATTGTTCATGCACTTAAAAAGTTTATTTGAGTAGCTTTAGAAGAAATAGTATAAGCTTATACTAATTGGACAATTCATCATCTGACCGGTTCACAATGAGAGACTGAACAGCGACTCATTATTTGGACGGAAAACAAGATTATTTTACCTCCGGAAAATCTTCGGCAGTCATCGGAAGTATAACTCTTCGGCCTTCAATAGCTAATAGTGTATCCACCAATTATCCGATTTTAATTTTAATAATATATTTGGAACGCTATTTCATGACAAAAAATTCAACCGGAAGATGACATTGATTTACTGGAAATGACGTGAGTTTGCTGCCATTTCACTGTGAACATTAGTTCGCAGATGGGGAGGGGCGGTCGAAGGAAACCAATGACTGCGCCCCATGTCACATGACATAAATACATCTGTCGAAATGGGATTGTCGTCTGACTTTCGTGGAATGAACATAATAGTCATCAATCATGCTATTTATATTGGTTGGCGATAAAATGCCCCGGAAAGCAATTAAAAAAATAAAAAAATACTTCCAACTACACCAAGAAGTAGAAATTTTGACAGTCAAATTAAACTTCCCCCACACATAAGGATAAGCAATCCACATAGAAAGTCACCACGTGCTCTGAACGCGCGCATGTGAGAGGTGCACAAGATTTGATCTGTACGAGAACTGATCCAGAACCCGTAATTCACGAAAATTGTATAAAAATTTCTCATTTTTTCGGGGCTCTTACTGCAGGGCCAACACACTCATACTTCACTCCTTGGCAAACTGGAAAAAAAAGAGAGGTTCTTTGTCACGCCTCCCCCCTCCCCCAGGCACCAACACATATTTGTTCATTCAATCACATCGGATGTGTTATGTTACCACCCATGACAATTTAAACATAATAGTATGGGGATTTTCCCGATTTCCGTTTAATCATAATTTACTAAGTAATCACAGATCGGAACTGAGGATAATAAATCCGATAGGCCTAAATGTTCGCATTTCAGCTTTCTCGATTCAGTTGCACTCCGTGACTCGGATGATGGTGCGAACAAGGTCAAAGATTGCCAACACCCGAATCAGAGTGCCGGAAAGGAGAAGAGCATCAAGATCAACAATAACAACAAGTTAATAATGTATTCAATCAGTTACAAAGAAAATTAACAAAATAACACGTTCTAACAACAACCAAACTTAACGAAATGGCACGTTGAATTTTCCCACACACAGGCATGCAGGCTCATGCTTTCCAGCAATGGCAGAAGAATCACGTGAAGCAGGAGCCAATCAAATTACTCACTGTCTCCGCGCGCCACCTTGCATGGCGCGAAAATAACACAACATTGTTTAGATGTTGTTAAAATCCGAAGAGTCTTTAAGATTATGACACTTTAAATGTTATAATACTAGTATTCAACATTTTAAAGTGTTGTATTGAGTATAACACTTAGAAAATGTTACCATTACAACACTTGTGTTTTAAGAGTGTATAAGCTCCGTTACCTCTGCTGCACTGGATGGAGTAAATTCAAAATCCTCATCTATTGGGTTCTTCAAGAATTCGGAATACTCTACATTTACATTAGGTATTTTATCAGCAAGTTTGCTAGCTACGGTACAAAAATATTCGTTAAATTTATTCGCGACTTCAAGAGGATCTGTTATTTCTCGGTCACCAATTAGAAATGAAATGGAAGTACTGCTTTTGCTGGATCTATTAAGAAGTTGATTAATAATCTTCCATGTGCCTTTAATATCATTATTGTATGTATTGAATCTATCATGAAAGAACTGTTTTTTTGCCGTTTTGAGAAGGTGGTTCAATTTGTTTCTGTATTGGCGATATTAGCGTCGGATACTTACATCATTAAGACGAAGTTGTAGATTAAAGAGTCTGTTCTTCTCACGAATCGAATGAAGAAGAGCAGGCGTCACCCAAGGTTTAAGTATTTTATAACTAGATATGCGTGTCTCCTCAAGAGGAAAACAGTCATCGAAAATATTCATAAAATCATTTTGAAATGATTCATAAGCTTCGTTTACATCGCCGGTTTCACTGATCGTAGGATTCCAATCACATCGTTTTATTTTATCTACAAATATATCTTTGCTTTCGGGGGTAAATTTTCGCGATACTCTAATGGTTGGCTGATTGACATAAGAGGAGACGGTATCGTCAATGAGAAAAATGGGGAAGTGATCGGATATGTCGGTTAATAGGATACCAGATATAATAGGTGCATCATAGGAATTAGAAAATATGTTATCAATTAATGTCGCAGAATGGGAAGTAACTCTGATAGGTTTCCTGATTGATGGAAAAAAGTGATAAGACATCATTGTTTCAAGAAAATGTTTTGAAGGTAAATGGGTATCAACTTTAAACAAGTCAACGTTGAAATCACCCGTAAGAAAACATCGCTTTCTCTCAGATTTCATTCGCTTTAAGGCTAACATTGAATTGTTCGACACTTTTCCAAGGTGGGCGATAAAATAAACCGATAATGTACTTGCTAGGACTTTGACTTTTACCATTATTCATGGTAGGGCTTTCAATTTCTACAAAGAGAGATTCATACTGGTCGTCGTTATGAGCTGACAGGTCTTCTCTGACAATACACGATTTGACGTCGCTTCTAACGTACATGACAAGGCCTCCGCCTTTCTTGTTAGATCTAGATGAGGTAAAAGGAGTATAACCAGGGATGTCAAATAATTTCTCAATTTTGGGGTCCAGCCAACTTTCAGAAATGCCCAGGACAGAGAAATGTAGATTGACATTAGAAATGGCCCCCACTATAGCGGCAAATCCGTCATTTAAGACAACTTTAAAAAGACTAATGCGTATATTATATTATATTATATTATATTATATATATATACGCATATGCGTGCGTGTATGCGTGTGCGCGTGTACATTTATATCCCATGTACGTGCACACCCCATGTACATGTGCGTGTATATATGTATATGTATACTATATTATATTATATATATACGCATATGCGTGCGTGTATGCGTACGCGCGTGTACATTTATATCCCATGTACGTATCAAACTTGCACCCAAAACTATGTTTTCGTCCATTTTTAATTGATAAATCCAACCTGTATTCATTTTTTTTGCATGGATTTAATAATTTACTTGTAATTATGTAAGATTAGACAGACAGTATACATTTGAAGTCTAATTGTCAATAAATTAACGTAAATTATGCATAAATTTGCATAAATTATTGAAGTCAAACAGTTGTATTCTAAGCGTTGTACTTCTGATTTTGGTGTTCATATCGCAAGACATCAATTTTAAAACCACTAACTTTATGATTTTTTGTTGTAGGATATTGGTTACAGAAGATTTAGGAAATGTTTTTGATTGGTTAATATTTATGAGCTAATTTGAATATCATTTGCATATATGTATCAACTTTGCATACAAAGTTGGCTAATATCCAATGTTTTATTTAATAGTACATGTAAGTTCATTTTTTCTTATGGAGATTTCGTATCAGCATTTATCGAATAAGGGTATGTTTCATCTTTTCAAGATTCATCAGTATAAATTGTACCCATGTTGCAACTGTGGGCCACTTGCACTGAGGCATACCACCTCAGTATGCCGTGGCTAGCATTGGGGAAAAAATGGTAGACATTAAACATAAAATAAATTTGTAAGATATTGTTTACTATAGAATATTCAATGCCAGCCACAAGTGTTACCACAACTGGCAACTTCAAGCAATCCTGTGCTTGAAACATTGTAGCAATCATAATTGTATGAAGAAATAGCCATGGCAAAAATAAACATTTACAACATAACAATTCAAATCTAAATAATGATATCACAGTGACACTGAGCATTATGCTGATCAAAAAGATCAGATTTTAGAAAAGACGATGGTGAACAATAAAAGACCCAAATGGAAGCGAAACCGCGGGGTGAGCAGAACCAGCAACAGATTCCTACATGGGTTTTATCGGCAGCAGAAAGGGAAGCAATACTCCATGGCGATGTTGATAACACTAATCAATTACCCGTTCAGGGAAAAACAGAGAGGCTATGAATACAAGTCATTTAACTGATGATCTATAACCTTGTTTATTCTTGTTTTACTCATGCTAATTTACATTCAATTTGTCCACTATGTTTTTTTGGCGGTTGCGACATCGACAATTGGCCGACATCGACAATTGGCCCCCATCGCCACCCAAGGTAGTATGCTCCACATCAACAACTGTTCTGTCCAAGTAACGTGATGATCCATATTATTTGATACTGTTTTATTTTTCAAGTTTAATACATTCATGTTCATGAAACCAACAAAGTTATGGTGTCAATGTTGGGCACAACTCACACCAACAAGCAGAATAAAAGGATAAATCGTGTTATTTTATATGGTTTTATTTTCTGAATGTTATTACATTCATGTATGATGATGATGAATCTAATTCATTCTGTCAATGTTGGGCACCGTGACTCACACCAGCAACAGAGGAGGAGTCAATAACGATATGTTTTGCTCTCCAGCATTCTCTAAAATGGGCCTGTTATGATTCTGTCGACAATACCGTGAGCTCGTACATGTATTTCCGCGATGTTCACTTTATTAGACAAATCTTCTTGAAGAGCTCATAAGAGTCCGTTTGGTTTCGGCCAAGATGCAAGAAATATCTACATGTTATCGATATGATAATACTCTTCTGATCCAATTGGATGAAAAGCTTTCACAGCGGTTCTAACTAAACGTGCCGATCCGAATTCTGTGTTGCTCAAAAAGGATTGGCTACCCAGTCTTTCAAGCGTGATATACTGTCAAACGCAGATAAGGATTTGTCACATTCAGAGGCAAAGTTCACAAGAAGATGCAGCTTGCAAAAAAAAAAATCCCCATGCCAGAGATCTGCGATCTGATTCCTTCTTCTCATATATCCCAAGCCCAACTGTCTATAACTTTCGGAAGAAGTTTTTCTTGTAGTGCTTGCAGCTTCCTGCTGAAACACAAATTTGAGGACCCACGGTCAGACATTGTGTTTTTGATGGATGCCACCAGTCTCTCAACATGATCCTTGGCATCAGTCCCACCACCAATGACCTCGCCCAGCTCATCCATGCAGTCCGTGAATGATTGCAAGATTGATTCTGCGTCAGTTTTTCCCATCTCTTGTAAGCCAACAGAAAGTGTTTCATTGGCATCAATTGTTATTTGGAAGTTCTGGAATTGATGGTGTTTCTTGGAAGTGCCATACTGGTGTGCAAAGTATTTCCCACAATAACTGACATTGTGGTTCCACTTGTACTTGATTCCAACGACGGAATGAATTAAAGCTAATTTGGCCAAAACAACTATTATAACAGAATTTATTTTATTCATGCTCACATTCAGAGATAGAAGTTCCATCAAAACCTGTCTGATGTCATCCGTGTATCTGCCATCCTCAAATGTGCTGATTTCCTCATCTTGCAGAATTGCGTTCACGTCCTGTAAAGTTCTGTTCTCTTTTCCAGATGCTTAACTTGAAGTTTCAGTTCCTCAATCTCCTCAAGGTTCTGTTCTATTTCGTACGATTCATACCCATCTCACACCAAATCTATACCTTTTGTATCTTTGTTCTCTAATGCTCTCTTTGTTTTCCGACTATCTTCAAGTTTCGCCTCAATGGCATAGTTTGTAGTTTTTGTACTGTATCATTAAGTTCCTGTTGTGTCAGGTCGTCGTCCTTCTTGCTGCGTTTCATTTCGGCTAATTAGTCGGACTGCTTTGTAATTGTTGCTTCCATTCGCTTCAATTTCTTGTTGAGATTTCTTTTTGTCCCAGATAGTTGATCATGTACAGCATCCAACTCGGCACATTTACTTTGGAAATGAGACTGAAGTGCATCATATTTCGATTTTCCGCGAATTCAACAGCTCTCTTCGCCAAGAAATCCTCTTCATGTTCACGATTCAGTTTCTGTAACTCACAATGACCTCGTTGAATTTTGTTCCAGAAGTGTCCAATTCCCCATGTACTTTCTGTTTGTCCGCTTCCAATTCTGTAAGTTTTTCCTGTAGTCGTGACCTGCTGATATCACAGTTCTGCCGTACCATTGCCTGATCAGAATCAGGGAAGATAAATTTTCTATCCAGGTATTTCTCAAGTTCTGTGACCTTCTTCTTTAATTTAAGTCCTTTGACTTTCTGGTGAACACGGGTGAACTTCGTATACATACAAAGTCATATATTGGGCATCTTCATTTTAAAGTGATCGTAAACCCTCAAGTATAGTTTCCATCAAACGAAAGATCATCGCAAACAGTGTGGGAAAATATTTATTGTAATTTTTTATGATTTTATTACACAGAGTAAACTGCAAATAAAGTATTCTATGGTGGTCTGTTGCAATCATATTTAGGTCCAGTCGTGACATCACACTGTCTTAATACACAAATTTCAAACTGTGTATGCACTTTCCAATGCTTGATTCAAGCTTAAGGTGTGTATACTTTGAATTTCAACACAGATTCACTGTTCCAATGTGCATGATTCACCAAAATCGGGGAAATTAAATGCACGAGTCAAATTGACTTGACCCTTACGAGTTACCATCTCCCAGATTTTGGTGAAACATGCACATTGGAACCGTGAGACTGTGTTGAAACTCACAGTATACACTCCTTAAAGGTTATACCAAATGACTCTATACTACTTTGCATTAAAACATACCCAGTAGTGTTCCAAACAACAAATTAGTATTTTTGTCTTGAATAATGTCGTCGAAGTGGGTTTTAGGACACGAATAGCACACATGTGGGAGAGAACGTATTGGAACTATGACCTCTGGTGCATGACGTCACAACCTGATTACGATTGCGCCGTAAACGTCATAGTCTTTGACGTCGGGCGTTGTTACGAAAGATTCACCCAACTGTGGGAGTTCTAGCGTGATGTCGCTGACATTTTGACGTCACAACAGGCATTTGAGCAAGATCGTAATCAGGTTGTGACGTCACAGGTCAAGCGGTCACAGCTTTCGCTGTTTTGAAAGGGGCGTGAAATTGTCGCACTTTACTGCTGCTATTTCCAACCTTGGGCAGTTTGAAAACATACAAAAATGTAAAACAAGTCTATATAATCACCTCTACAACAATCTAGCCCAAAAAAGCAGCAGATTTTGAGACCATTTTGTATAATCTTTAAGCTTGAATCAAGCATTGAAAAGTGCATACACAGTTTGAAATATATGTATTAAGGCAGTGCGACGTCACTGGGCCTAAATATGATTGCAACATAGAATACCATACTTTATTTGCAGTTTACTCTGTGTAATAAAATCGTAAAAAATTACAACAAATATTTTCCCACACTGTTTGCAATGGTCTTTCGTTTGATGGAAACTGTACTTGAGGGTTTACGATCACTTTAGCAAGCCAATTTCCACGTTTCCACTTCGAACTTCCCTTGATATATCTGCCCCGCCTTAAATGTTCAAAGAACTTATAAATAGATACGAGACGTCACTGACCTCGAAACCATTTGAATTTCGAAATGTGTCATATGAGAGCATTGTTGATTGGCTGACCTATATGCTTAGCCAACACAACCACCATATTATAGGAGGAATGACGCCGCTACTTGAGGATGTCACTCAAAACACACAATCGGTGTGTGCGTTCTGATTGGTTCGTCTCTCGTTCATATAGGTGAAATTTACATCTCGGATTTTGAACACTGAAGGTGGTGAGATGAATCAAGGCAGGTTCGAACTGAGAACGTAGAAATTGGCTTGATAAAGTGAATGATAATAAGTAATGGAAAGAAATGATCTGAGTGTTACTATAAGGTTAAGATTACCTTAAAAAAAATACAATATAAACAACACAGATACAAAATATATTATCTTCTGATATGCTGAGAGCACTTAAAATTCCAGGCACAATTGCTTGCGTGTTTGTCTTCGATATATCAGACCCTAAGTTAACTATGTAAACAAGAAGGGAGAGAGGCTGAGTAATATATCGTCGTGTATACTTTTGAATTTGCAGGTTCAAAAGAATGATATATGCGGTTTCCTTTTTCATTACGTAAGGGCTGGATCTATTTAAACTGGGAGTAGTACGTCATCGATTTGACATCTTGGTCCTACCTTGATCCTTGACACGTGGACAACAAAAGGCGCGGTGCCCGTTGACCTCTTTCTCACACACGCGATGCACACACAAGTATTTTCAGTCCGTGAGAGGTGCGCGGCTTTTGACAGCAAAACCCATCCCCGTAGTTCCTTCGATACGGTGGAGTGTGACACATGTTTCTAAAGATAAAGTCCTCAATTTTTCAAAAATGAGTGATACAAGTTTTCGAGAGGCGATTTGACTTTTTTAAAGCATTTTTTCTGCAAATTTTGATCATTTTTTCTTAATTTCCCGAAAAAACCGGATATTTTTTTTCGAAACGCTTCCGCGAATTTGTATCACTCGATTTTCTGCACTTTGACACTAACTGGTTGAATAATTATTCAATTTATACCTGTAACTTATGTAACAACTCTTGGGTTTTTACATCTTTTCATGGTAAAATCAGCAAAAATCACCGAAATGTTTGTGCCATCGCTCCGACGCCCGATTTTGACCCCAGCACTCGGTCTTCTATCTTTCACTAACAAGCGAATAATTTTTCTATCCCCGTGAAATTTCACTATCAAAAAGCTGAATACCTAAGCTTTTTATTGATATAACCATTATTTGGTTTATTATCGCGATATAAGTAAATTTCATACATATGCTGCAGTGCATATGCGGTTTTTGCATGGCGATCGACGTGTCCCCCGCTTTGGTCACGTGGTGTAAACAGCCTAGCCAATGACGTACCAATATATAATGTTACATCGTCGGCAACATCAAATGGTACCATGATGGTCCAACATAAATTGTTACATTGCTGTAACACTCAGTGGTACACGAATGTACCACTAAATATCGGTGTCATATTGTGGGGAAAACGCGTGTGTATATACAGACCTCGGTGACTTTTTCCAAAAATTTCACCGTTTCGCTCCGGGACCCTTCCCATCGTGTTCTAAATGACGAGACGTGAAAAACAAGACCAAACAACCCATATCACAATGAACGTGCGTACATTTTCCAGGTTGAACCTGTACCCCCCATAGCCAGCCTATAGGCCTATATACGGACCTCGGTGACTTTTTCCAAAAATTTCACCGCTTCGCTCCGGGACCCCTCCCATCGTGTTTTTCTTGGCGAGACGAGAAAAACGAGACCCCACAACCCATAGTAAAGCCCACGAAAAAAAAATGACCATCCCCATAACCCACACAGACATTTCCCTTATATTGTATAATACAGACCCCTATTGTAGGGGTAAAGTCCGCGTTCCGCTTTTTATATTTTCGGGGGGAAATCCTAATTTTACATGCACCCACCCCATTGACTTGATACGCAGGCCCCGATATGCCCGGGGACCGATATTAGCCCTTTTGGCTAGGGTTGATAGGGGTTTCCACCTATTTTAGGGGTAAAGTCCGTGTTCCGCTTTTTATATTTTCGGAAAAAAATCCTAATTTTACATGCACCCACCCGATTGACTTGATAGGCAGGCCCCTATAAGCCCGGGAACCGATATTAGCCCTAGTAGTAATATAAGTGCAAAAAAGGTCTTATTTTGCCGGGGGAGGTAACTCTTGCATCCGACAGGGGGTGCTGTGGTTCTGGATTGCATCAGCATTGGCTGGGTGCCAAGTTTTGAGTTCCCCCGGGTACAATTGAAGGGGGTACTTGGTCAAACTACCTCCAACCCAGAAGAGTTCCAAAGGGAGTTAACTCTCGATGTCGGTGATGATTTTTGGTCATAGTCATGGTTTTCTCCCCTGATTCGAACATTTGCATATTAAATCTATACGGGAAAATGCCTGTATGGGGTATGGATGGTCCGATTGGGTCGAGTGAGGTATCAAAGTGAAGCTTAGGTGAAGGGGCATCTGACGGGTTGGGTGTGGGGTTGAAATAGCGTCATGCTGCGCATGCGCGGTGGACCAAGGGTATGGAAATAGACGTTTTGGAGCTAGGGAAGCCACTCATGGTCCGATCGGGTCGAGTGAGGTATCAATGTAAAGCATTCGTGAAGGGGCATCTGATGGGCTAGTGGCTCGGGCGTTATTACCACACTGCGCATGCGCGGTGGCCCAAGGGTATGGAAATAGACGTTTTGGAGCTAGGGGATCGAGCCACTCATGGTCCGATCGGGTCGAGTGAGGTATCAATGTAAAGCATTCGTGAAGGGGCATCTGATGGACTAGTGGATCGGGCGTTGTCACCACGCTGCGCATGCGCAGACAGGGAATTGTGGGAAATGGGTATCCAAATAGACGTTTTAGGGTCTAGGGGAGCCACTAATCTTCCGATAGAGTTGAGTCCGGTATCAAAGTGAAGCATTCGTGAAGGGGCATCCGCCTGGTCTAGTATGACGTGAGACTGACCTCATTCTGCGCATGCGCACTAGACAAAATGTATGGAAATGTGCGTTTTGGGGTCTAGAGGAGCCCCTAATGGGTCGATGGAGTTGAGTGAGGTATCAATGTGAAGCTCTTGTGAAGGGGCATTCGCCTGGACTAGTGGTTCGGGGGTTGTCACCATTCTGCGCATGTGCAGACAGGGAATTGTGGGAAAAGGGTATGGAAATAGACGTTTTGGGATTTAGGGGAGCCCCTAATGGTCTGATAGAGTCATATGAGGTATCCATGTGAAGCACAAATGAGGGAGCATCCGCCTAAACCAGTGTCTCGGCCATTGTCACCATTCTGCGCATGCGCAGACAGGGAATTGTGGGAAAAAGGTATGGAGATAGACGTTTTGGGATCTACATAAGCCCCTAATGGGCCGATTGGGTCAAGTGAGGTATCCATGTGAAGCATAGGGTGCACTCCGGAGATTCTTTTATTCGGCATGGAATAGACTATGGGTCCGTTTTTCGGCCACCAGTTGTCGCAAAACCTTCAACCCAAATCACTTATATGTATATATTTTCTGAAAGAGCATGATGAAACTATTATTTTAAGATATAACACTGCTATGTTATAGAAAAATTAAACTCGAACATTCTCCTCCATGCTTGCTTCATTTTTCCTAGAAAACCCCTTAAAAATGTCGAAAAATGGTCAAATTCGGCTCAATTTCCAGAAAAATCTGTAAGAGCGATTTCAATTAAACTTCTTACTCACGTTCCCTGGTCCGGTCTCAACTTAAAAAGGCAAACAAAAGTGGGTGTCAACCTGCCCGTTTTTTGTCAGATTTTCTTCCCGTAAATGAGTCCCGATTTTTAGGCACACCCAAGGGGCATAACTGAGGCAGGACAAACTTTACTCCATGATCCCGATCAGCGTGTAGACGAAGCCAGCACTCGATTTGTACGTACTCGTTTGCAGCGTTGATAATGCTGAATAGGATGGCATTATAGATATAAGCTATTAAGAAGACAAGAAGAATTATGATGTAGCAGAACAAGGGCAGTCTATCGTATTATGAAATTAGAGAGGGGCCATTACTTCGAAACTGCGGAGGTCCACCTTAAGGGGCAGGATGTTTTTTACGAAATTAATTATTCACATGTATCGTAATCTCAGAGTGTTTGCGAGTATGGCGGTATACAACACTTGCCAGTTATACATATTATTTTGGGAAATCCGACCGATAACTTTCCCCTACCCCATCTTTGTTTTGATCAATTTTGCCAATTCTAGCAGGATTTTCGAGAACAAAACTCAAAATTAACCTATTTCTTCTTAATAATGGTCATCCATTCGGCAATATGGAGGCCGTGGTTACTTTTCCGCTTTCCAATGATAGCAGAAACGCGGGAAAATGCAAATAAGCGATGTAACCAAGTCAAATTATTGGTAATTTTGCATTCAATTTTCTCTTAGAAACATGGGAAATACTTCAGAAACTTGAGAAATAATTTGTAAAACCATAATAATATACATCCATTCCATCCTTTATGGACTGTAAATGGGTTCTCTTGTAAAGAAAATTTACACTGGCAAATTTATATCATTCTGATAGGACCTCGTTCTGCCATAATATCCACCAAAATCTCATTCCAGGGGGAGATAACTCCTGTATGGAATACAGTATGCAATAACCTCAATAGTATACTAATGGACACACTGTGGATTATTTTAATCGAACTCCTGGTCTTCTTTCCACCTGCTTCCGAAAATAGCGTTTCAGGTGTAACTAGGCAGTCAAAATTAAACAATCTGGCGTAATGACACATTTCCGCTCCGTAACGGAGTCTACATTAAGATAATGCATAGACTCCACTATTATGCCTTAAAGGGTGCACTCCAGAGATTCTTTTATTCGGCATGGAATAGACTATGGGTCCGTTTTTCGGCCATCAGTTGTCGCAAAAACCTTCAACCCAAATCACTTATATGTATATATTTTCTGAAAGAGCATGATGAAACTATTATTTTAAGATATAACACTGCTATGTTATAGAAAAATTTAACTCGAACATTCTCCTCCATGCTTGCTTCATTTTTCCTAGAAAACCCCTTAAAAATGTCGAAAAATGGTCAAATTCGGCTCAATTTCCAGAAAAATCTGTAAGAGCGATTTCAATTAAACTTCTTACTCACGTTCCCTGGTCCGGTCTCAACTTAAAAAGGCAAAAAAAGGGTGTCAACCTAACCGTTTTTTGTCAGATTTTCTTCCCGTAAATGAGTCCCGATTTTTAGGCACACCCAAGGGGCATAACTGAGGCAGGACAAACTTTACTCCATGATCCCGATCAGCGTGTAGACGAAGCCAGCACTCGATTTGTACGTACTCGTTTGCAGCGTTGATAATGCTGAATAGGATGGCATTATAGATATAAGCTATTAAGAAGACAAGAAGAATTATGATGTAGCAGAACAAGGGCAGTCTATCGTATTATGAAATTAGAGAGGGGCCATTACTACGAAACTGCGGAGGGCCACCTTAAGGGGCAGGATGTTTTTTACGAAATTAATTATTCACATGTATCGTAATCTCAGAGTGTTTGCGAGTATGGCGGTATACAACACTTGCCAGTTATACATATTATTTTGGGAAATCCGACCGATAACTTTCCCCCTACCCCATCTTTGTTTTGATCACTTTTGTCAATTCTAGCAGGATTTTCGAGAACAAAAACTCAAAATTAACCTATTTCTTCTTAATAATGGTCATCCATTCGGCAATATGAAGGCCGTGGTTACTTTTCCGCTTTCCAATGATAGCAGAAACGCGGGAAAATGCAAGTAAGCGATGTAACCAAGTCAAATTATTGGTAATTTTGCACTCAATTTTCTCTTAGAAACATGGGAAATACTTCAGAAACTTGAAAAATAATTTGTAAAACCATAATAATATGCATCCATTCCATCCTTTATGGACTGTAAATGGGTTCTCTTGTAAAGAAAATTTACACTGGCAAATTTATATCATTCTGATAGGACCTCGTTCTGCCATAATATCCACCGAAATCTCAGTCCAGGGGGAGATAACTCCTGTATGGAATACAGTATGCAGTAACCTCAATTGTATACTAATGGACACACTGTGGATTATTTTAATCGAACTCCTGGTCTTCTTTCCACCTGCTTCCGAAAATAGCGCTTCAGGTATAACTAGGCAGTCAAAATTAAACAATCTGGCGTAATGATACATCTCCGCTCCGTAACGGAGTCTACATTAAGATAATGCATAGACTCCACTATTATGCCTTAAAGGGTGCACTCCGGAGATTCTTTTATTCGGCATGGAATAGACTATGGGTCCGTTTTTCGGCCACCAGTTGTCGCAAAACCTTCAACCCAAATCACTTATATGTATATATTTTCTGAAAGAGCATGATGAAACTATTATTTTAAGATATAACACTGCTATGTTATAGAAAAATTTAACTCGAACATTCTTCTCCATGCTTGCTTCATTTTTCCTAGAAAACCCCTTAAAAATGTCGAAAAATGGTCAAATTCGGCTCAATTTCCAGAAAAATCTGTAAGAGCGATTTCAATTAAACTTCTTACTCACGTTCCCTGGTCCGGTCTCAACTTAAAATGGCAAAAAAAAAGGGGGTGTCAACCTAACCGTTTTTTGTCAGATTTTCTTCCCGTAAATGAGTCCCGATTTTTAGGCATACCCAAGGGGCATAACTGAGGCAGGACAAACTTTACTCCATGATCCCGATCAGCGTGTAGACGAAGCCAGCACTCGATTTGTACGTACTCGTTTGCAGCGTTGATAATGCTGAAGAGGATGGCATTATAGATATAAGCTATTAAGAAGACAAGAAGAATTATGATGTAGCAGAACAAGGACAGTCTATCGTATTATGAAATTGAGAGGGGCCATTACTACGAAACTGCGGAGGGCCACCTTAAGGGGCGGGATGTTTTTTACGAAATTAATTATTCACATGTATCGTAATCTCAGAGTGTTTGCGAGTATGGCGGTATACAACACTTGCCAGTTATACATATTATTTTGGGAAATCCGACCGATAACTTTCCCCCTACCCCATCTTTGTTTTGATCAATTTTGCCAATTCTAGCAGGATTTTCGAGAACAAAACTCAAAAAATTAACCTATTTCTTCTTAATAATGGTCATCCATTCGGCAATATGAAGGCCGTGGTTACTTTTCCGCTTTCAATATTGATAGCAGAAACGCGGGAAAATGCAAATAAGCGATGTAACCAAGTCAAATTATTGGTAATTTTGCACTCAATTTTCTCTTAGAAACATGGGAAATACTTCAGAAGCAGAGAGAAATAATTTGTAAAACCATAATAATATACATCCATTCCATCCTTTATGGACTGTAAATGGGTTCTCTTGTAAAGAAAATTTACACTGGCAAATTTATATCATTCTGATAGGACCTGGTTCTGCCATAATATCCACGAAATCTCATTCCAGGGGGAGATAACTCCTGTATGGAATACAGTATGCAATAACCTCAATAGTATACTAATGGACACACTGTGGATTATTTTAATCGAACTCCTGGTCTTCTTTCCATCTGCTTCCGAAAATAGCGCTTCAGGTATAACTAGGCAGTCAAATTTAAACAATCTGGCGTAATGATACATCTCCGCTCCGTAACGGAGTCTACATTAAGATAATGCATAGACTCCACTATTATGCCTTAAAGGGTGCACTCAGAGATTCTTTTATTCGGCATGGAATAGACTATGGGTCCGTTTTCGGCCATCAGTTGTCATAAAACCTTCCAACCCAAATCACTTATATGTATATATTTTCTGAAAGAGCATGATGAAACTATTATTTTAAGATATAACACTGCTATGTTATAGAAAAATTTAACTCGAACATTCTCCTCCATGCTTGCTTCATTTTTCCTAGAAAACCCCTTAAAAATGTCGAAAAATGGTCAAATTCGACTCAATTTCCAGAAAAATCTGTAAGAGCGATTTCAATTAAACTTCTTACTCACGTTCCCTGGTCCGGTCTCAACTTAAAAAGGCAAAAAAAAAAGGGGTGTCAACCTAACCGTTTTTTGTCAGATTTTCTTCCCGTAAATGAGTCCCGATTTTTAGGCACACCCAAGGGGCATAACTGGGGCAGGACAAACTTTACTCCATGATCCCGATCAGCGTGTAGACGAAGCCAGCACTCGATTTGTACGTACTCGTTTGCAGCGTTGATAATGCTGAACAGGATGGCAGTATAGATATAAGCTATTAAGAAGACAAGAAGAATTATGATGTAGCAGAACAAGGGCAGTCTATCGTATT
Organism: Hanleya hanleyi; assembly: GCA_036873755.1. Classification (NCBI taxonomy): domain Eukaryota; kingdom Metazoa; phylum Mollusca; class Polyplacophora; order Lepidopleurida; family Hanleyidae; genus Hanleya; species Hanleya hanleyi. Next base: position 47,171 of record JAVTVY010008033.1, read on the forward strand.
ATGAAATTAGAGAGGGGCCATTACTACGAAACTGCGGAGGGCCACCTTAAGGGGGCAGGATGTTTTTTACGAAATTAATTATTCACATGTATCGTAATCTCAGAGTGTTTGCGAGTATGGCGGTATACAACACTTGCCAGTTATACATATTATTTTGGGAAATCCGACCGATAACTTTTCCCCTACCCCATCTTTGTTTTGATCAATTTTGACAATTC
>JAVTVY010008034.1:0-49077 GCA_036873755.1 Hanleya hanleyi
ATTACAACGCACACAACGGCAATGCACAGATCCTGCTCACCGCCAACGTGAGTGTCGTACTGAGTCCTATCCTACAGCAAATGCTGGGTCTCGCTCACCCGACCTACACAGGTCCATCCGAGGACCGTGGCCAGATCCCGATGGATATGAAGTCGGGTATGTACGGACTCTACGTCTACTCGGACGTGGTGGACAACCACATCGTGGGCGATATCAACACACCTCTGTTACGGGTGGTCCCCATTAAAAAGGCGTATGGAGATCAAGTCACCCACAGTTTCACCCACATGCTCTACCTACCCGTACGACAAACCGATATCAACACTATCACGGTGGATATAAGAGATGACACGGGACGACCGGTGGCATTCCAACGAGGGAAAGTGGTGCTGACACTTCATTTCCGACAAACACGTTCTCCCCACTTTGCATAATGAAAGTACCTTACGAGTGCGATGCACGTAGCTATATAGACTATTATGCCCAACAGGCCGGAGGTGGCTTTCCGGTCTTTAGCGGTGCACGCATGCAACGAGGACATGGGCTGGGGAACATAGTCGGGAGCATCGTCAAAACGTTCTTACCCTTGGTGACGCGAGGAGTAAAAGCAATCGGCAAACAAGCGGTACGCAGTGGACTGCAAGTCGCCGGTGATGTCTTGGGGGGTACAGCACCCAAAGAAGCACTGAAACGGCGGGCCAAAGAAGCAGGAGGCGTTTTGATCGCCAAAGCACAACGCACCGTAGGGAATAAAAGACCTGCACCACCGAGACCACGCACCAGTCGACGACCGACCCAGCCACGACGCACATCGAAGACCTAGGATATCTTTTCTTAACCATGTCCTTAATCCACGCAGAGTCTTGCCCTTCCACCAACAGTGAATTTGATTTGTGGACCGTCCCGCCCACACAGACCAGTGCCGAACAAGGATTATGGGTGGAGCATCTCCCGCTCTCCAGCATCAACGAAACACGGCCCATCGAGTTCACCATCAGTAATGCGGATACGGCCTATGTGGATTTAGCCCATACGTACTTGTATGTGAAAGCCAAGGTCGTCAATGGGGATGGCTCCAGAATCGTCGACAATGCCACGGTGGGCCCGACGAATCACTGGATGCACTCTATGTTTCAACAGGTAGATATATTTCTCAGCGACAAACTCATCAGTGACTCCACCAACACGTACCCCTATCGGGCCTACATCGAGACGCTGTTGTCGTATGGACGAGAGGCTAAAAAATCTCAGCTGACCGCCGCTTTATTCTACCAGGACACAGCCCAGCACGCCCAGGCACGATTGGGCAATGCGGGTGGTCATTTTCATGCAAGACCGGTACCTCTTGAACAAGATCCCCATCAAAATCCGACTGATACGGGCGCCTCCGACCTTGGAAACAAAACCAGCCCAGTACCCTATCCGACGTGTGCAAACCAAAGTGTTCTCTGTGCCTGCTGGCAATATGAGCGCCAACAAATAAAACCTGTTCCTGGGGGACCTACCCAAGCGATTGATCCTGGCCTGTGTGGAAAATACCAGTTTCAGCGGAGTCTACCCAGAGAACCCGTTTGACTTTAAACATTTCGGCATCAATTTTGTGGCCCTGAATGTGGACGGACAACAGGTTCCAGCCACGGCTTTAACACCGACATTTGGGCTCGGGAATTTCATTCGAGCCTATCAGAGCCTGTTTACAGCCACCGGTCAAATCGACCAGGACGAAGGGAATATGATCAGTCGGGAGGAATACGCGAACGGATACACGTTGTTCTGTTTCGATCTGACATCCACCTTAGAGAACGACCATCAGCTGGCCCTCGCCAAGCAAGGGAATTTACGGTTGGAAATCCACTTTGCACGAGCCCTGCGGAACACCGTCAATGTGATCTGCTACGCCGAGTTTGACAACATCATTCAAGTGGACAAGGCGCGCAACGTCCTGTGTGACTTTTCCACCTAACATGGATACAGACCAGATAACCACCGTGCTGGAGAATGACCCAGGGACACGTATGGTCTTTCAAGGGGTGTTCGCCCGAGATGTGTTCCCATTAGACCGTGTGTATCCTGCTGCATACGTTCTCAACACGGACCCGATGGATCGGCCCGGTGAACACTGGGTGGCCGTGTACTTGACAGAAGCACAGGGCGAATACTTTGACCCGTACGGCCTGCCACCCCTCCATCCCGATTTAACAGACTTCATGGATCAAGGCACAGAGACGTGTTGGAACTGTCAAACGTTGCAAAACCTGACCAGTAGCGTGTGCGGACAATATTGCTTGTTTTACCTGTAACATCGATGCCGGGGAAGAACCGTATCTACCATCGTACAGATGTTTGACGAATACCCCAAGGCCGAGGACCGCGATGTACTCGTATATGACTGGGCCGCCCATCATTTCAATGTACAAGCCCCGTTCTGGGTTTAAGTTCTTTCAATGTACAAGCCCCCTGTTCTGGGCTTAAGTTCTTTCAATGTACAAGCCCCCTGTTCTGAATGCACGGCACACAAGTCCGTACATGCACTTCTAATCACGTGACCGCCGCATGATGGAAAAAAACCAGAACCAAGTCAGCACATCCCATACAGTCATACCCAGGTCACGCCCGATTCACGCAGACCGGAAGTGACGTCATACACCTGCGCACTCCCCGTGATGGAAAAAACCCAGACACAAGTCAATACATGCATTCCATAGAGTCAGACATACCCTCAGCCCTCTATATACTTGGGACTACTTTCTGTCCGCGGAGGCAGACCGCATCACCGCCAAACCGCATCACCGCGGAGGAATCCCCTAACATGTCTAAACATGTCCCAAGGTCAGAGACGAGATGAAAGGATACAGGTCAACTCAAGTGCACTCATTTACCTTTGACCTCTGTCACGTGATATGCAAATTTCCGAGGTCAAAGGTCAATTTGCGCTGTAATCCTCGCTGTATAGGGTGCACTCCACACTTGCCACGGTTTCGCACAAAGTGGCCCCTCCCTAATTTTATAATAAGGAAGGTCGCCCGATTTGACAGCATGGTAATTCTTCTTACCTTTTTACCAGCTGATATCTATAGTATCACCCTGCTGGACGTAACCATTTCTCCAAACGAGGATATAACAATTGCTTGTTGATCGCACCCACTCGCCACTACAGAGTTAATCGTGTCCGGAATTGAATATCTGGCGGGTCAAAATCCGCACTTTTTCGGGAAGCGAAAATGATGATTCCTTTATGGCGATAAAATTTTACAAACATGTGGCTGTCGACATCGGGACCCCTCGAGCCGGGCCCAGAGCAATTGTGGAAATAATGTTTCTGACCCCAACAACTCACATATTTGGGGTGGGCATAATTTTACCTGTATGATATAGATCATAGACAGACAAAACAATATAGCAATAGAGCAGTGATTACCTATAGTAGATGTAGTCGAACGATTACTGTCTATTCACAGCAATCCACACAGGTTTGTGTGAACTCCTGAAAAACACATCCCATGGCACCGACTTTCAATAGGCTTCTGGTACTGGCTGTATTAAACAACTGTATGAAGTTTCATTGTTGTGAGTGAAGGACTTTTTGAGATAATGTGTTTACAAGGATATGGACCAACAGACAGGCAACGACAATACCGCTCGGGCAGATTAAAGGACAGTTATTCGATGAATTCATTATAACAGAATTAATATTAATGTGTTCACCACGAACGAGTGATACAATCCTGTCATTTTACGATATGAAACTAGTTGAATCACTCCACGGCACGTCTGTGAAGTATGGCTCGAGAAAACACCTGTTACTCGTCCAATATCAAGATGGCCGCTCCCATGTTTACTGAATTCAGATATCCGGCAGCGCTGCGCCGCCGGAAATGAAAAAAATAGAATGTAAAAACTTTCCCCTTAAACCCTTTCTGATAAAATGCACGGCTGGTATGAGTAATCAGCGGAGGTGATACGGTAATCCCTCTAATAATTCAATCCCCTATCAACATTCAATCACCCCCAACTTTGGAAGCAAAATTCAATTAGCTGTTCTAATAAATTTGATCACCCTCCAAAAGCATTGAAATAACAAAGAAATAATAGATTATTTGCATGATTTTGAACCAATTTGTCAACTTCCTGTTCTAATAAATTTGATCACCATCATATTCCATGGTGAGAAATTTCATTTCCTGTGATTAAAGTGAACATAAAGGCTGAGGCAACATGCACTCTGTGGGAAAGAACTACATTGAAAGTATGAAACAGCAGCAACAAATATTTTTGGGGATTTTTTTGCACAGAGTAGGACCGAAATTATCTCCATTGTATTATTGTTCCCCGGCTACCGCCATTTTATCTCACCGGCTACCGTCATTTTATCTCACATTAGAGCAGTGACGTTGTATCACCTCGGAGCTCTCTACTTCGTGGAGTTAGAAAGCGTAGTAAGCATGTAAACATGGCGATGTACGAGGAGGAGAGCCTAACTTCAAGTTCTGACAAAGAGTCAAATGAAGGTTTACAGGGTTACCAGTTTGAACCAAAACGCTCCGATGTCGACGAAAGTAGTGAGAGTTCAGGTGAGACGTTTCAGCTCGGTAAACACTTGCTGGAGACACGCAACACAGTCAAAACATGCTTGAAACAACCGAGCTCTCCACCTCCGCCCTTACTCTTGTTACAGAAATGCCACAACAAAGTGATACTACGTCGCAGGAAAATATCACGTTCTACGTACAAGAGTTTTCATTGGTGCAAGGCTACTCAATACACTGACATGGCTGACCCCAGTCGACTGTTGCACCAGTCAATAATTCCGGTGTTTGGACATTTTTTTTGGAAGGGAAAAAGAATCACAAAAAATATTTGTTGCCGCCAAATGATACTTTTAATATAGTTCTTCCACACAGTGTGTGTGTTGTCGCAACCTTTACGTTCACTTTAATTTATTAGAGGTATTACTGTATGCGTTATTAATTGTTACGAGTCCTCACCACTATCGTACCCTCCTTGCCGTGATGTTTGTGAAACTCGATCATGTCTTTGAATGGGAAGTCACAGATGATGTCGCTATTGAGCACAAAGAACGGACTATCATCTGTGGTTAAATACTCTTTGGCCAACGCTAGGGGACCAGCTGAAATATAGGGGAAAACATTGATCAACATTCTTAGCTTGCTTTTAATAATAATCATTATCAAAAATGCATATTACATTATTATATTTATTAGAGTGTCTCCGACCCTATATAAATTGCAATGAGATAAAACTGCATATTCCCCGGTCACGTGGGTGTATATTGCCCGCTGAAACTGCATATTCCACCCCCATGGAATATACACTAAAGGGAGATAATTACAACAGAGGTCGCCCCGTTCTCTCGGTCGCGCTGCAAACAGTCAATCACGGAGCAGTTCGTAGAGTTGATTTTAGCTGCAGAACACAGCTGAAATAAATTCTTTTCCCCCATCTAATTGTAAGTAGAATCGTACCCAAGCACATTATTGGAGTAACTAACAAGCGTCATCGAACAACTATACGTGCGTTGCGAGATTTACACGACAGTAGTGAAGCAGCTCCGAATCAGTGGAATCTCGTGCATGAAAACTAATGTTGCTGGCGATTGCCCACTGGAAACAATCAACTCGGAAGGATTGCGCTCTTCCAAAATAAACATGAAACATAAAACAGTATTTTGCTCGAGAGATAATAGATTAGCACAGAGTTAAGTTGATAAATATAATAATGAAATTATTGCCTTGTTGTGAGGAGAATATGCAGTTTTGTTGCCCCTCGTCTGTGTATATTGCCCTCGCCTGCATGCACATCCTCGGGGCAACAAAACTGCATATTCCCCTCAAAACAAGTCAATATTTTCATAGTATTTACTCTAAATAATTCAATCACAAGAAGTGCATATTCATAGCCTAAAACACTTGGGTGATCAGACTTATCGGAATAAGAACAAAAACAGGACCTTTCAATACTCATGGTAATCCCTCTAATGACTGAATCACAGAAAGTGAAATTTATCAGAACAGGAAGTTGACAAAAAGGTCCAAAATCATGCAGCTAATCCATTATTTCCTTTTTATTTGAATGATTTTATCCATCTAATCTGATCAAATTAGAACAGTGACTGAATTTTATCCTCAGAATTGTGGGTGATTGAATTTTGATAGGGAGATTCAGGCCCTAAAATTTGGAAAGTCTACTTAACCTGAAAATAGGTTATGTGAAATTGACCCTAGGTAACCCAAACTTTGTTCTCCCATTTCTGAACTGCATGACCAATGGGTTATGCAAATAGGTTACGCAGATAGGTTATGCCAAATGAGTTTTGTTGTGGCTAGGCATTGATTTTTGACTGGAGTTCATTCAATAAAACTTGTTGTTGCTATCTACGCCGACATTTTGATTTTGTATGTAATAATAATCTCGTTCCCATAGCTCTATGAGGCTATATTTTACGTAGGCTGAATAGATGTCCGGAAGCGAATATAGTTACTGCAGGTTCAAGGAAGTCAAGTAAGAGGAAGTTGCGAGACTTTTACCCTGTTCATATAATCCCACAGTGCGCTATATCCACCTGGGATGTATACATGTATTATCTAAGTATCCGAGAGTGTATCAAAACACACATGAGATTCGCGTTCAATTATCTCCCCTTGACGGGGCTCTTGTGTGTGAAGTTAACATCGAAACTCTGGTAAGTACAGCCAATGCTTTGATCGAAAATGATTTTCTGGTTACAACAGGAATTTATTGAAATTATGTCATTGTGACACAGAGTTTGGGCCTTTAATTTACGCAAACGAATAATCGGTTATGCGTCTTTTGTTTTGTTTAACCGCCAGGCAAACTGAACAATCGTTCTCCACAAATTTTAAGGCCTGGGGATTGAATTATTAGAGGGATTACCGCAATATGTAGTTGCTCCTAAACTTAGGGGGCAAAAATGTGGAAAGCTGAGGGAAGGATTGAGTAAATACGATTTAACGCCGCTTTCAACTATATTTCAGTCATATCACTACGTTGGGTCGTATTCCTTTTCACACCCGGGAACCACACAGGTGGGGTCCTATTCCTTTTCACACCCGGGAACCCAACGGGTGCCTCAGACGCCTCTTACGACAAGGTGTCTGAGGAGCTGAGGCCTATTCTTACCATGACCTGCGGTGTGCACAACAACATCCCAGGTCAATCCCCGGAAGCCTCACAGGGCGCTGAGGGAACGAACTACAGCTCATTTGGTAACATGTCTGGGTCAGTGGAACTTAAACTGTAAATGTGGTACTTTTGCAAGTTTACGTCATATTGAAGACATGTGGCTGTCGCCATCGGGACCCCTCGGGCCGGGCCCAGAGCAATTGTGGAAATAATGTTTCTAACCCCAACAACTCACATATTTGGGGTGGGCATAATTTTACCTGTATGATATAGATCATAGACAGACAAAACAATATAGCAATAGAGCAGTGATTACCTATAGTAGATGTAGTCGAACGATTACTGTCTATTCACAGCAATCGACACAGGTTTGTGTGCACTCCTGAAAAACACATCCCATGGCACCGACTTTCAATAGGCTTCTGGTACTGGCTGTATTAAACAACTGTATTAAGTTTCATTGTTTGTGAGTGAAGGACTTTTTGAGATAATGTGTTTACAAGGATATGGACCAACAGACATGTATAAAGGGGCAGAACTCCTGAAAAACACATCCGATTACACCGACTGTCAATAGGCTTCTGGTACTGGCTGTATTAAACAACTGTATGAAGTTTCATTGTTGTGAGTGAAGGACTTTTTGAGATAATGTGTTTACAAGGATATAGACCAACAGACATGTATAAAGGGGCATAACTCCTGAAAAACACATCCGATTACACCGACTTTCAATAGGCTTCTGGTACTGGCTGTATTAAACAACTGTATGAAGTTTCATTGTTGTGAGCGAAGGACTTTTTGAGATAATGTGTTTACAAGGATATGGACCAACAGACATGTATAAAGGGGCAGAACTCCTGAAAAACACATCCGATTACACCGACTTTGAATAGGCTTCTGGTACTAGCTGCATTAAACAACTGTATGAAGTTTCATTGTTGTGAGTGAAGGACTTTTGAGATAATGTGTTTACAAGGATAAAAACAGCCAGACATGTATAAAGGGGCATAACTCCTGAAAAACACATCCAACGGCACCGACTTTCAATAGGCTTCTGGTACTGGCTGTATTAAACAACTGTATGAAGTTTCATTGTTGTAAGTGAAGGACTTTTTGAGATAATGTGTTTACAATGATATGATGGACAGACGGACGGACAGACGGACGGACGGACAGACGACGGAGGCAACGACAATACCGCTCGGGGCAGAATCTGCCCGAGGGGTAAAAACGAGTAGGTCGACCCCCTCTTTTTTTCGCCATTTTAAATTGCCCTTTGGACGGGAAACACTTTAACATACATGAAAAGAAAATCGTTTCATACGTTTTCTCTGGATTGCAGGTAGAATTTGACACATTTTCATATATTTTATGGAGTTTTTCAGAAAAGTTGAAGAAGGTTTAAGGAGGATTGTACGTCTTTCCTTTTCAATTCAATAGCTCACAAGTCTCCTGAAATAATGGCACGAGTGTGCCCATTTAGAAAATATATACTTTTACAGGGTTTTTGTTAAAGATTTTACATCTATTTATGGCCGAAGATCCGAAACCATGCCTCTTTTTAGCCGCACATCATTTAGGTGTGGAATGCACCCATACTACTTGAGTCGTCACAAAGATGCTCCACTTTGGAAATATTACGAGGTAATGTGACTTCTGAATAGATCATGTGACTAGTCAAAACGCCACCCGCAGATCAGAAAATAAACAATGACATCACTGGGTTCATACTTAAACAATGTTCAATGTTAATACTGATCATTTGTTAACTTATATTTTCTTTGGTTATAACATACATGATTGTCAGTATATTCGACATAAATTTGGGATCCGTAATGTATAACTTGCCGATCGGTGATGTAAACGAGTTAGGAAAATCGTTTCTAACGATGTAGGATGATGTGGGATACTCAAATGAGACAATATTTGACAACAAAATAGTAGACAGGTTAGGGCGATCCTACTCTCTGAAATGGAAGTAAAAATGGTCGATTATGCTCAATAATTTTTCATTCCTAATTAACCAATGCTTCAAAACTTCAGTCACTTTAATTTATCTATTATTTCATGTGCTAAAATTAATTTGCCATTTGAAGAACCAGTCAATGTTGTTTAAACAGCGCGACAATTTTTGCCCTATTATTATACAAATCTGACAGATGGCAATTTATTTTTTAACTGCCATGTGATGCGGATATATATGTCTGTGTGCGCCTCAAGGGGATTTTGCTGAATTCATTAGGTAAACTGATTTAATGAGCAAAAACAACCCTTTTTGCCAACATTTTAGAGAGCGAGATTGCTCTAACCTGGTGAGGTCTAACCTGGTCACCTGTCTGCAGCTTTCATATCAGGGGCAGTAATCTATACCAGTAAAATACCTCAAGGGTGATTCAGTATAAGGGAAGTAACGGATGGTCGACTGGTGCGGCCTACATTTAGGCTAAGACACGGCCAGCTGGGCACGGATATCACACGTTATAATATTTAACAGTAGCATATTTAAATTTTATTTATTGCGACTAGTGAATACATAAAATTGTATGCAGGTAGAAACAGGTTTCAATAACGTTTGTGGGTCAGAAATCGGTAAGTCAGGATGGTCGCATGTCATTTTGTTCCCACAACACATACCTGTACTAACTAAACTCGTTTCAGCTGTGATAAGGTAAGATAAGAAAACTTAACCTCGGTTATTAAGGTGAAAGGGCTTCCTTTTCTAACTCGTTTACATATATGTAGGACAATACATACGGGGCATACAGGCTGCTACGTTTATCGATTATTGCACTCGCGGTACCAATGTACGAAACAGCAAAGGACAGCAAATATGTAAAACCTTGTGAACTGATTGTAGACCCGTTGTTTCTTTTCGACGAATTTTTCAATGCATCTCGTTGTAGAGCTTAGTGGTTTAACTTGACCGAAAATGGGCATTCCACTTTACTGGAGATCGTATTTATATTTGTTGGGTAGAACGATTGTGTTAATTTCTTCTCTTCTGTAATACACCATGTACACGATTATGTATTCAGTGGCATACCAGAATGTCATTCTAGTAGTGCGAACCAGTTTATTTTACGGAGTAGATGTAGAAAACCCAACAACACCAACAGCAGACATTTAAAAATACAAGTTTACGACAACATGTATCTATCGTCCAATTTTGCAAACAACATAGTGTTTTTGGAATGCCTAGATAATAGTATCTCACCATTGGTCCGCACAGTAATTTCCAGATAGCACGGAAACATTTATTCAATGTTGATTAAACATGGCGCCGTATCCACGTCATTCTGCTCACTAAAATGACATTAGATTTTTGTCATACGTCAACGTTTTGTCCACATTAAAACTGATTTTAGTCCAACATTGTATAAACGTTTCATGAATTTGCATACAAATATGCTACCTAAAATTTGTTGATTAGGCTGAGTTAATCAGCAAACATCTGCGTTAGTATGTGAATACCTATTGACTTTTGACATCTGTGAGCGCTGTTGACCTTCGTGACGTCAATTCCGGTCACCCAAAGAGATTTTGTCTGTTCGCAAGTGCACAACAAACGTCCGAAACGCGCCAGGTCAAAGGTCAGTTTCGGTCACGAGAGCAGAATTGACGTCGCAAATTCAACCCACAAAGCTAATAGATTAATAGCTATCCAGATACGCTTTCCATAAAACAACAAGCATAGTGGGCGTATCAGGCACACCCAGGTGGAGTTCCTTATTGTACCCACGCAGTTTACAGATGGTGTTAAGCTTTGTTGGCTTGAAAGGTAGGGTGGAGTACCCAATAGCTCGGGACTGGTCATCCACTTACACACCACACGAAAATGTCAGTCTCTAATACTGTCTACACTACTACACATGCGCATCAACGAAACTGCCCTTTCTCTACTACTCCCCATCATGCATGCCATTGGAATATATATCCGATAAATCGCGACTGATATCAATTCGCCTCGTTAGTCGGTCCCATATTCGTTTACTCTGATCGATCGTATGTATCACACATTTTGCCTAACAAAATTGTCCACAACTACCAAGTGACTGCACATTACAAGAATGACGTCGCAACCACCCAACGAGCAAACTGACGGATCCATTCTACACACAGAGTGCTCACCTATGCACTTCTAGATCTAGCTATAGTGGACCAATCTCGAGCTATTGGGCACCTCACTCCATCTTAGAAGCCTACCAAGCTTAACATTGTCTGCAAGCTGTATACATGTAACTCCATTCGGAAAGTGTATTATCTCCCGCTGAATCACCGCCGCTCTTCATAGTCGGGGACATGAAATATGCTTTTGGTAAGTGATGACCTCTCTTTCATTTTTACCAAAGGTCCCTGCAATTATACATTGAGAAACTATTCAAGACTATTTACTTGAAAAACTATTTTGTTACAGGGAATATCTGTCTACAGCTTTACATATAATCGGTAGTTGTTGTGTACATTTTAAATTTAATATTCTAGAACAAATGATTAGTTAATTATTTAAACTTATTTCGAGGGCCTTTGGTACTTGCCGGAATTCCCTACACCACTGCATCCTAAGTGGTACAAGGAAGATAAAACCTTGCCTGAATAAGGCTATAGGTACAATAAGGAATACCACCCGAGGTGCGTGATACGTTATTTTTCTTATTCTTGTTGTTTTAGGGAAAGCATATCTGGATAGCTATTGAACTTTGACCTTTGTGGGGTTGTAGGTTGACCTTTGCGACGTACTTCCACTCACGTGACCCGAAGCGACCACGGCGCGTTTCCGGTCACGTGAACAGAATCCATTTACGCTTCCCCTACTACTTGTAAACACAAAAAAAAGCCCAAAATTGCAGTCACATCCTTATGGCCGCCATTTTCAATTAACTATATATGATGCCCTGTAAAATAAGCTATACAGTCAAAAAGTGTTAGCTCTAAATGTTTTTTTGATTGGGGCAAAATTCCGTATCGAACTGTTTACTTCTGTCCACGGTGTTGTTTAATATTAATCCAAATATGAAAGTGAGTTAGTAGGAATTTAATGGCTATCAACAATGTTTTCGCACGATCCAGTTACATTGTCCTGACACTGGGCCAACAGGTCATTGATCTATCCTCTTGCAGGTGAGCACTCAGCACAGTGGTTTGGGTAGCAGTGGGTGTCTTCGTCGTATATATATGTTTTCAAGAATATAATTATTTCCCACCTTTTCAATGACCGCGGATGTCATAAAAATGCTTTCTATACGACCTACATCGATCTACATATCCCTCCTCTAGTAGATCTGCATCTAAATGACAAGTGACGCAACTATAATGTTAAAGCCGTATACCGACTTTCGCCAAGAATCCCGTTTCGCGGGGGAATTCGGGTGTCTACAGACAACCAACAGTAAATAGATGAGCGGGCGTGGACTATGGTGAAAATTCAACGGGCGTGGAGAATGCTATGAGCTAAGTTCTCCTGCGGACCGCGTACCGGGATTCGTGGCGAATTCTTTAACATTAAAGTTGCGTCACTTGTCATTTAGATGCAGATCTAGTAGAGGAAGGGTAGGTAGATCGATGTAGGTCGTATATACATTTTTATGACATCCACTGTCATTACGGTGTATGCAAAGGTGGGAAATAATTACCGTATCCCAATGTTAAAGGTGGTAATCAGCACGATAGCTACCAGTCTGAGATGTCTATGAAATCAAAATGGAATCCTCAGACATCGGCCTTTCCAAGAAGCATTATCTGAATTAGCCCGCCCAAATAGTCAGATGGGCCCGATAAGTAAAATCTCCTGTGTAGGCTCACGGAGTAATTATGTCTTCAATTACGCGACTGCATTTTCATCCATTGTAGATTCGGGCAGTGAATAAACATGGCCACATGCGTTAGGTACGAGTGCAGTCTGACAGAGGCGAGTGTGAAGAAGGCTCGAGAAGAATTGAACGAGGAAGCGAGTGAGAGACAAGCACAGCTAAAACAGTTTACTGATTGGATTGAACAGGAAAAGGCATGGTTAACAACACCAACAGGTACCTTATTCAACAACTCATTCGATCAAGATCTATCAATATTTTAAAGTATTTTATCTGTATTCTGTCTACTTATATATGTACTTATTTTCCATATGGTGTTCAATTCGTCAAAATATACCCATCTACACATGCGCTCATTATCAAATCTACAACGTCTCCGACTTCAGGTATATAATAAATACGAAGCTGCGCATCTGAGAACCCTTCGTTATGTATCAAATTTGAACCATACTACTTTGAAGGCGTCAGAAACACCAAGCAGTCAAGCGATAAATATACAGATTATTAAAAATTTTGAAATTAGAAATGGCCCCCAAGGTTTCCATCCAATCAGAGAAAGCGGTTCTTTCATTCATTGTAAGTCTCGATGATGCATACAAAATCTTGTATCAAACACTTGAACAGTACCAGAGGTATAGATTTAGCATAAATCAAAGATGGCAATCAAGCTTTCCACCTAATCGGAGAAACTTGTTATCATTAAATGTAAGTTTCTTGATGTATCGATGATGTATAGTTTCATATGAAGCACAAAAACGGTATCAGAGATATAGATCATGAACGATTTTGCATAAATTAAAATGGTTGCCAAGATTTCCGCCCAATCAGAGAAACCAGGTATGTCATTCATCGCAAGTCTCTTGATGCATCGATGATGTATACCAAATTTTACATCAAGCACTTGAACGGTATCACAGATAGAGATCATTTATGATTTTGCATAAATTAAATATGGCCACTCATCCTTCCAACCACTCAGAGGAACTGATGTGATTATTCGTTGTAAGTCTCTTGATACATCGATGCTGTATACCAAGTTCGTATAGAACACTTGAATGGTATCAGAGATATACTTCATTAAAGATTTTGCATAAATTAAAGAGGGCCGCCAAGGTTTCTACCCAACCAGGGACACTGGTTCGGTCATTCCATAAAACTTTCTTGATGTATCGATGATCTATACCAAGTTTCACATTGAACAGCGAGATGGTATCCGAGATACACAAGATTAAAGATGGTCGCCAAAGTTTTCAGCCAATCGGGTCCAGATTCATAAGGTTTCTGGGTCACGCATATAAATGTGCACTGCAAGTTTTGTGTGCCTAGGGTAAGTCGTTCTAACGATATCTTGGTAACGAGAAAGGTGTGACGGACAGACAGACGGACGGAGGTACATGACGACAACAATACCCGGTCGAGAGGTAAAAAGGAATATCAAACCAGGATATCCTACTGGGACCATCTGCTTCTATGTCCACTAAAATGTTCTGTATCCTCAAAATGAGACTTTATCTATCAACATCTACTCTATCTATATCATTTGTCAACATGTACTCATCCAACCTAAGCATAATCGATCTACATATAAGTACTGCATTATTTCTACAAAATGTGTCCGGTGGGCACGGATTACTGCTGCTTCAATGCATTTGGCCGAGAAGCAACAGAAACTTGACAATGTGATGTCTATCTCTGTAATATCATGGGTCTTTATTGCACCATGTGAGCGTCCTGCCCTCAGTGTTTTTAGGGTGATGGCATTCTCTCAACAGCGCATGCTCCATTTCACAGGCTCATTCATCATCCCTGCTTCCAATAGCGGAAGTAGACCTTTACTACGTTTCTATGACGTATAGGGGAAACCCACGTTCAGCTTGAATCCGGCCGAACAACTCCTTCAGTTTTGCACATGAGCGAACTACTTTTCATATGCTCTGTCCAGATAAACAGGGAAAATAATCTCCAGATAATTCTTTTTAACGCTATGTCAACAGAGATATTATGCAGTCTTGAAAAGTAATCGAAATGTTCGGCAAACATCTATTTTACTATATATGATGTCACATCCGGCGATGTGCGCGCGGCCCGGAATCCAGTCAAAAAATCTGACTTGTGGCCGGGGTATTCTTAGATCCCCAGCGAGGTGGTTGGGTGAATGGAGGGTGTCTTGTTCCATGCTGCTTTAAAGATTTCCTCTTTGAAGTAGCAGGAACGCAACTTGGCTGGGTGGTGCTCAGTTGGTTCGTCGCGATATGACTGAAATAATGTTGAAAGCGACGTTAAATCTTATTCACTCACCCACTCACTTACAAAATGGCATCAGCTAATTTCTTAATTAAAGTTTATCAACATGCACCCTGTCGAGATAGTGCACCTAGCAACAAGAACTCCATATACCAACTGATGCCCTATTTACCAGTAGGTACTCTATGTGCCAACGACAACAACATTATATGTTTTATCTGTGAATATTTTAGCAAAAGATCAATACCATGTAGTGGTGTTAATACCGGAATTGCCTCTGCCGAACAGAAAATCTAGTTCAATCAAAACAAATGGAATTTATAAAATGAAAACTATGAGAACTGATTTTTCGTAATCTTCTTTGTCCCCTTCATTAACTCTCTCTGTGCAGTATCCGTGGAAACAAAATTCAACTATTGTCAGGCATTGACATAGTCTGGGGCAACACGAGACGAATATTTTTACCATATTAAAGTCTACAGGCTTGTGTAAGTTTGTGGACGTTTTGGTTCCATTCGTGCCACCAGCTGATGACTTGACCCTGTAAATGTGGGTGTTTAGACTTATTCCAGTAGCTACAACCACATTTTCAGAGACAAGGCTTCATATGATGACTCCTTAAATACCTCATAACATCGGCTAGCTTGTATTCCAAGATGACCGACTTTTAAAACTAGTTTTGATCAATTTAACCTTACCTGCACCCATTATTAACTTAATTCCAATGACTATGCCCATATTTTCAGGGGTACAGCTTCAGATGTTGGCATAAGGGATCTACTATAGCAGCCAAATTTCAAGATGGCCACCATCTGCAAACTGTCCTTGCTAATATCTCATTTATGCGAACGTGTCTGGAACTCTATTTTAGTGGCTAAACCTACATGTTCAGGGTAAATGCATTACATGATGTCACAAAACCATGCATCTATCATTTATCGATGACGAATTCGAGTTGATTGTTCATGAATATCTCATCTGCAAATAGTCCCTGCATTCTGTAGAAGCAAATTAAGTTGAAAACTAACTGAAAGTTTCGCATTCCCCAATTTCTCATCAACATTTTGGATAAACGCCAGTCAACCTGAAACCTTTTTCACTTACCGAACTTTGCCTTCGTTGATAGAAGAACGATCAAGAAATTATGATGATTTCATATATTTTCTCTGACTGATTTCTGTCAGACCCGATGTAGTGACAGATAACTTCAGCAAAGCTGTCTATGATCTATGTACACATCACATTAACACTTTGCAAAAGTCGAAAATGCATTTGAATTTAGTTCTATTGGGTTGACGTTAAATCCTATAGGATCCTGTAAGATAGAAGCGTCGATCCTATGAGGGTCAAGGCCTGCCATGGGGGAATTAAAATATTAGTTGGGGTAACTGAAATTTCAAGAGATTTCGGTCCCGTAGGATTTTGATATACCCTATAGGACTTGGATCCTTTTTGATTTTTTTTTTCTGTGAGCCCATATTCCAAGTTCTCAATGATTGACACTGTTTCATGCTCTAGTTCAGGTGTTTCAAGGTCGTGTTTCGAGCAGACTAATCAGAGATATTAGACTCGTTATAGAGCAAAATTATTGGCAGTCGAACGCACGATAGCTGTCCTTCTTTGTCGAGAGCTGTGGTTAGTCGGCGAGACATCTGACTTGTACTCGATCTGAGTGGAACATCTGATCAACGCGCCAACGATAAACAGCACTAATACTTGAAACCGATGAGATGCTGGGTAGAAGTGTCCCGGCAATGTATGGCCCACCTTGTGCTAGAATGAACAACAGCCCCGATCAAGTGGAATGCCACAACAGATTCTAAAATGACAGGACGCATTGAACAAAAGATGAAATAGCTGCTTTGAGCATTTATGAACACCATCCTTTTTGTAATATGGACTGGGGTAAATTTCAGCGAGATGATGGTCTTTCCAGCAGTCGGAGATCGACCAAATTGCTGCATGCTTGGCATGTTTGGAGGACATGCACCACAGAGCGAAGCAGTGTCAATCTAGGTAAATGGCAGAATGTGTTTAGAAGAGTTACTTTGATGATTCATACTTATGACCGGACTCATTAAATGGAGAGTGAATATCTGTCGAAGGGATTTCGTGAAGCCAACTGGAACTTTCTCCTACTCTGGTTGGGGAAAGATGATTGCTGGGAAATTAGAAAATTCAAGCAATATGGGGTTCCAGGATTTGTTCATACAAACCAAAATTAGATTGTATCTACAGAATGTGTATAGACTTTCATGAACAACAAACAGGTACACGCTCAGCGTAAACTATTAGATATTAGTAACGTCTTTTGGGGCACTATCTCATCCATTCTCGACTGCTTCAGATAAGAACGTAAGGTCAAGAATAGAATTTAAGAGGGTCGCCATTACAGAATTTTGGTTATGCAATGATGTGGGGCTTTGGCTCTGAAAAACCGGTGAGTGTAGCCACTGGATTAAAGGCTATGTATTACGATAAGGCGATATGGACAAATACAGTCTTCATAGTGATCATCGTAAAAGTCAAGATGGCTATACGATACCCCAGATTTTTGTCCCCCGCCGCAACGGGGCCGGGGACTTCAAAATGGTTCTTGCTTCTTTGTGTCCGTGGATGTCTGTTCAAATACTTAGCAAGCGATAACTTACAAACGCTTTATCGGATTCCTCTGAAATTTGGTATCTGCATTCTTTGCGACAAGACGTCGGTGGGTATTGCGTTTCAGCAAGATCCGCCTGAAGGTGGCGCCACTGCCTCTTGTTCCAATCCTCTGTGCTTGTCCGTGGATATCCATGGATGTATGTTCAAATATTTCGCAAGCGATAACTCCTAAATGCTTTGTCGAATTCCTCCGAAATTTGGCATCTGCATTCTTTGCGACAAGACGTCGGTTGGTATTGCGTTTCAGCAAGATCTGCCTGTAGGTGGCGCCACTGGATCTTGTTCCAATCTTTAGTGCATGTCCGTGGATGTCTGTTCAAATCCTTCGCGAGCGATAACTTTCGAAACGATTTGTCGAATTCCTCCGAAATTTGGCAAATGCATTCCTTGCGACAAAACGTCAGTTGGTGTTGCGTTGCAGCAAAATCCGCCCGGAGGTGGTGCCACTAGAGTTCATCCCATTATTCCGTGCTGCAAGTGATTTAACTTAGAAACATTTGGTCGAATTTCTTTGAAATACCCTACGT
Source organism: Hanleya hanleyi (assembly GCA_036873755.1). NCBI lineage: Eukaryota > Metazoa > Mollusca > Polyplacophora > Lepidopleurida > Hanleyidae > Hanleya > Hanleya hanleyi. Next base: position 18,404 of record JAVTVY010008034.1, read on the forward strand.
TTCTGGATAATAACATGAGAAACGCTCATCGGATTCGCCTCAAATTTGGCATGCATGTACCATGTCAGGTGATGTTGCTTAGGATTGCTTTCGTTCACTTGCACTTACAGGTGCCACCACCTGGTGGCAAAATCACAAATATGTAACTTGAGAACCACCCATCGGATTCTTCTTAAATTTGGTATGAATGTACCTTGACATGAGATGTCGCTTGAGAATGCATTTCTCCGACTTGCGCCTAGAGGTGGCACCACCTGGTGTCAAAATCTAAATTTGGTTTCCGGGCAATAACTTAAGGACCCTCGTCAGATTCTTCTCAAATTTGGTGTGCAGATAACATGACACCATGATACCATGTCCCTTGGGATTGTATTTTGCCCGCTTCTGCCTACAGGTGGCGCCTCCTGGTGGAAAAATTTGTTTCCGGGCAATAATTTGGAAACTGCTCATCAGATTCTTCTCAGATTTGGTATTCATATGTGACCCACCCCAAATAACACAAACACCGGTGGGCATCCAGTACCGGCAATAACTTGAGGACCCCTCTTCAGATCCTTCTCAAAGTTCATATGCCGATACCATGCCATGAGATGTCGTTTGGGATTGTGTTTTGCCTGCTTGCACCTACAGGTCGTGACACCTGGTGGCAAAGTCTAAATTTGGTTTCCGGGCAATAGGTTGAGGATGCCTTCAGATTCTGGTCAAATTTAGTTTGCAGATATTATGCCATGAGATGTCGTTTGGGGTTGCATTTTGGTTACATAATTTTCATGCTACACCGTGAGGAAAATATATTACAGCAGCAATCAACGTTCAGTCAGCCTTTCGGAGTTGATCTCAAAACCTGTGGAGGCGGGATGACACTTCTGCTTCCTACGCCTGTGAAGTAGCCATCCTAATGTATATCCCCTGAGACCGAGAACGATTATAAATATTGCTGCCATTTTGGCGTGGGACCTAGCATCCTCTGGCTGCTTGTAGTGATAAAATGAAAACATTCTTGTCTAAATAAATTTGAGTCTGTTTGCCAAAGTCAAAGCCCAAATGTCCAATGTACACAAGTGGAAATGCGCATAGTGTTCTGCATCTTCGCTAAAACCAGGGGTATCTCTATCATGGATACCCCTGGTCCACTTGGACACTGTATCAGATCAGATCAGATCACTTGTTTGCCGCGACCATGGCGACAGATTCGAAAAAAACACCGTAGCTTGTGCGATACCCGGTGGCAGATGAACACGCACATTTTTAACAACCATGAACATTAATAAATATAAAAGAAACATAGTTTAAAACAAAATCTATTTGAAGAGAAAACAAACCCATTCATCTACCATCAAGCATCCAATAAGCCAGGCGGTCCGCGATGTCATTGTATCCGACCTCATCTTCCCACTGAAGGACTTGAATTGGGTGAAATAACGCACGGAGTTCTATAGAATTTCACTGATCTTTCCATTATTATTTTATTGTTATCCGTCTTTGGATTAAATATTTTACATTCGGTATCAGCGAATAGTTTAGCAGGAAAGTAAAACCCTAACGTGTTTTACCATCAGCGCAGTTTTTCTAGGTCACGTAACTGAAATGTGGGCGGAACGCGGTCTGCTATCATGCAAGTTAGTCAAGGGTTCGCCTTTGGCTCACAAATAGAAACCTTGACGTCGTGAAGATGAGCGTTCTGATGAGACTGGCCTGTAGACTAGAAGCTCATCAACCATTTATGTAACACGATATGGACAAAAGTGAATCTCAGATGTCGGTCATATTGAAATCCACAATAGCGGACATAAGAGGCAATTAAAAATGGTGGATAATAATAGGCCTGGTTGCACTATCTAATCTTATACGTAAGATCTGAAAATATGTGTTCAGCTACTGGATTAAACTTAACCCATCGTACTCGTTTAAAGTATATTCGAATGGTGATCATATTTGAGTGTGGGCTGGCCGCTATTACATGAGTCGAAGACGCTTATGGTGCAAATGTCCGAAGCGTTAACCCTTAAAATGTGGATATAGTCACTGAAATGAAGTTCATCGCGCGTTTAGGTAAGAAAATATTGACAAAAGTAGGTTTCAGATGGCCATTTTGAAATCCGGGATGGTCGATCATTTAAAGAAGACCATGTTGGCAACAGGTGACGCATTGGCCATGGAAAATGAGGCGCAGGGGGGAGGGGGAGGGAGGATACCTGCTGGAATAATGTTCATATACCCTTACCAAAAAATCCTATAGGATCCAATGGGACAGATGATCTGTCCTATAGGATCCAATGGGACAGATGATCTGTCCTATAGGATCCAATGGGACAGATGATCTGTCCTATAGGATCCAATGGGACAGATGATTGGATCCAATGGGACAGATGATTGTCCTATAGGATCCAATGGGACAGATGATTTGTCCTATAGGATCCAATGGGACAGATGAGCTGTCCTATAGGATCCAATGGGACAGATAATTCTGTCCTATAGGATCCTAAGGGATAGATAATTCTGTCCTATAGGACGGATTATTCTATGCTATAGAATATGTCCTATAGGACAGCCATTCTATCCAGTAAGAATTGTGTTTGTCCTTCACATGTGACAGAGTGTGAGAAACCAAACACATTTTACATGCATACATTTGCAAACAAAAGCACCTCATAGGTGGAAAATGTGAAAAATCTCATAAAGCAATGTTTTTTTATAATTTTTTTCTGCATGATACATATTTACAAATATTGAACATAAGGCAAGAAATCGAAGTATTTTGTCTGTTATCATTCGCAAATATCAGCACGAGTATGTCTGTAAGCTTATATATCCAACTGATACAATGCTTCGTTGAATTTATTGGAAGATATGAATTTAATTCAATTTCTGGTACACAAATTAAAACCCAATTTAAACATGTAAATTCTACATTCGGAATTTCTGTAGACTTTTAATTACATCAATCGAGGCAGTAAATCCTAATAGATTAAACATATTCTGTTTTTTAAATCTCTGTAAAATGGGGTCTTCGATGGAATTTTTTTAACTGGAAATGGTATTAAAAATTAGAAAAAGAGGTGCATTGTGAATTGCCTCGATAGTGCATTGCCTCAATTTCAGTATTTGTTAGTCCACGGCGGGGAGCAGCAAATGTAGTATACAATGACATAATAATGCAATTCGTAAATACCGAATATGCATATATATATATATAAATACTAACATGGTAAACACTCTTCATGAAAACCAAACTTTACATTCGTTTCACTCCAAAAGAGCATAAAAACATCTAAAGAGATTCATTACAAAATGTTAGTTTACCATGTAATCATTTTAGATGTATATGGTTCTTAACTATTCATAGTTAGGAAGTGTCCATACTGTTGTAAACGATCTGATTGTTCAATAAGCTTATTGAGATAAAAATTAATCTCCATTTTTTGGACAATCGATCAAGTAAATTTGAACAGTTCATCAAATCTAGAAAATAAAGTATTTAACAATTGGGAATTTTTTCCTTATAGTTCAATTGTTCATTGACACAAAATAAATTTCTTCCAATGAATACAAAAATATCCCCTCATGGTGGCAACAGATTTCCAGCAGGCAAGGCAGCAGATGTAGAAATGTACTTTTTTTGATTGATTGAAATTGTAGTTTAACTGCCGCTTCCCATACGGATTTCGCGGCCCATCAACTCAATGTTTTATTTAAATTTCACGGTACATTTCTTCGTTAATTTAAGATCTTTTGCAGCGCTAGATATTAAAATAAATAATTAAATAATGAATAACAATAACAACGAGGAAACATAAATACTAGTACTTTTTTTCTTCATCTCCTCTGGTTTTATAGCATTTCCAAAAGAGAAACAGCTTGATACAATGCGTTTGTATCGCAACAAAGAATTTGGGGTTTCAGTGGACGACAGAGGAGGCATAAATAAGCCTGCGTTTGCAGCGAATATAAATAGATAATTTACAAGAGTTGAATGTTGGAAAACAGGGGGTTGTCTTCCACATTGTCTAATGCATTAATTTCCCGATCAAAGATAAAGTGGGCTTATTCTACCGGTATGATACTGCATTAAACTGGTCTGACATACCATTTCTGCTCATGCTGTTTCAAATAGTTAATGCTACCATTGTTTAACGATACCGTTAAGACTTCCGCCCGTCATGTTATGACTTTTCCCAGCAAACCAAACTCCCCCACAGTGCAATATGATCTTTACCGGATTACCCTGAACGAGCAAAAAGTTATATACCGGCTGTCCTATCAACGGAAATATAGTACATATGTTCACATTATGTGTTAAAATCGGGGCTGAAATATCCTAAGTTTCCCCCATATAATTGTGTGTTAATCAATATACCTCCCCGTTTTGTTAGATACAATGACGTCACTGGGGGAGTTGCATACTGTTATAAATTAGCACTTTACACTTTAATTTTTAATAAATAATTAATTAATAATCAGTCCAATCCAAAGATTTTATAATAAAATTGGACATGATTTTCAAGAAAACATGGACATTAATGAATACTCTACCCTCTTCATTATCACCAATTATATACAGATAATATTATTTTATATACAGATAATATTATTTTATTTTCCTGGTAGTCTATTACATTAGCAATTGACTTGCTGGTATTAATCCAACAATTTGAGGAGAGTTATCTCCCCTGTACCGGTATATTTTAATTGGCCACTGGTGGCGCCACCATGCTGTCATATGAGAACAGAACAACTGCAGGATAGAGTGCAAAAAGCAAGTTGATTTGTTCATGTGAAGCTGGAACTATTGAGGTTTGAAGAACTGTATTGCAGATGGTGATGAGTGAAGCTACATGTAGTGATGGTAAGTAAGTTATAAATATAATTATAATGTTATAACTTAATTAGCAAAACAATTCTAATTTCTAGTTAAACTCAGAATGTTGTAATCTGGACCCTCTATGAGCTTTCACTATCAACAAGTTTTTCTTGATATACTTGACATATTAAACAATTGATATTCTTCTCAGTAACTACTGCAGTACTTCACCTTATATTTGCAGTCAAAATTAATGACTCATTTAACCTGGAATTCACAAAGAAATATCCAAAACTCGATCTGTCTCAATATCTTTTCAGATCTACCCAGCAGGTTCATCAAGGCAGTGTGACTTGCCATTGTTGCATTGTCAGCTAGAAAAGCCCAGGCTTGGGGACCTCATGTGAAGATTGGCCATGCAGCCCTGGAGGAAATCTCCCAGAGGGTGAGATATTATCACACCACTGCTTGTGTATTTCCTGTTTATGACAAACAGTAGGATTTAACTTGCTAGGAAGTTGGGGGTGGGTAATGTTAGTTGACATCCTCACTTGTTGTTTTGAAATGTTTATTGTTTCCTGCTTATATTTCCAGAAGATTTGAGAATATTTCCATACCAAAGTTCTGATGAAATCGCAAAGGAATATGTATTAAAATAAATTGATAACAAATACAATGTTGGCATAACCAATATTTGCTATGATAAAAATGTGACCAGGAAAAGGAGGATAAATTATGATTGGATTTCCTATCACCATAACCATGATAACAGGCTATATTTTAATTGTCTATTTATTGCCCTTCTTTAAATTGCAAATGTCTTACACATCAATCATCTTGAGGGTCTTTTTTTCATTAATATTTATCCGCAGATCTGCAAATGAAGTATTGAACTGTTTTGAATTTTAGTATGGATTGTTTTATTTACGGCGTGTCGATTTTTATTTTAGTAGCCAGCCAAGCCAATATTTTTCTGTCACAACAAACAATTTATTTATATATTTACTATTTTCTCAGGTTGTCTTGTCCGGTAATATAAGGATGTCTAAGATGGCACTCTCTACGATTAACCGCAGTGACCCCCGGCAGATGGTGATGGATCTGGTGTCGGTCATCTTCACCAGGGAAGAGATGGCAACTTATTCCTTGACCGGCGCAAAGTCAAATGCGAACAAGACTGGCGAATGCAAGCCGCCAATTGACCAGGAAAAAATAACCGCAATACAAGGTAATGTAGTGTAATTTCTCAATTTCTAACTCTCATGTATTATTTCTTTAATTTAGTTCTCGAAGTTAATTACTTTGTGTGTGCAGTTACATCTACCTTTATTTGATTGTTTCAAAATATTTAAATATCCTAGTAAACCTTCTAAATCAATAACATCCAGGTTGGACCATATTATGGGGCAGAGCAGATATTCTAAGTTAGCTAGCATAGCTTTGTTTAATGAATTTGTCTTGAAGCTATTCAAAGGTGCATATGTTTGACGAAAAACACATGCAAGTATCCAATGTATTTTATCTCAAAGATCTAATGACAACAATATTGATTTTTGATACTGATTTTGTGTCTTGGATTGAATGTAAATTTTATAAGGCCAATTCTCGTGAAGCAAGTAATTGCTTGTATTCTATAAGTTGTGGTACAAGTCACACTGTGCGAATGGGGCTGTAAACAGAGATGATTCTTAACTAATTGATAAATCATGTATTTTGTAGAAGCCAGTTATAGAAGACGACAGTGATGGGGAAGGAAGTTCGTTTGCCGAAACATCAGAAACATATGCAAATGTAAGTATAAATTACATTATTGACAGTGCACCACATAATGTAACCATACTCTAGTTTTCTCCAGCACATCCACATGTAGCATTCATTTTCCGTGTTTGCATTTTTGGTGAGTGAAATAGTCCTATAACAGTCGACCAACACAGGCCATATTCATACAGCATCTGCATTTATTTAACTACAATGTAGTTACCACCTTAAATTGAGGCCTGCTATTTATATTCATGCAGAATATTACAACAGTTTTTTTTTATTATCTTTCAGGCGGTAGTGTCTGGTAATGTATACCTGCCACGGTGAGTTGTGCAGGGCATCAACCGGAGTGATCCCCGTAACATGACCATGGATCTGATGTCCGCTTTATTCACGAGAGCGGAGATGGCAACACACACGCTGACTGGTGTGAAGTCGAATGCCAAACCGGATGCCGAGGCGAAACCACCCATTGATCAGGACAAGATAACTGCTGTACAAGGTAATTGTTCTTATCTTCGAGAATATCTCGGGATTCCTTATAGATTCTTTTATCAGATTTATGTACTGTGACAAAAACATTTTGAGCATTTAGTGTTGACCAGATATTCAAATTAAATTGCCCCGCTATAATAAAATGCTGTAATATTTAAATAAGAAGCTAATCAAAGTAAATTTGCCTGAGTATTAAACTTGGTTACCCACAAACTTGCAGCTACCTATTTGACTGAATATTTGATTCGGAGTTCCAAACCATTGGCAAGTTTATGCATTTCATTTCTGCCCTACAGTCCTACTTCTAAATGTCATTAAGTCATGTGCTAATTATATATTTTCTTCTACCTCTTTTGCCAGAGTACTGCCAAAAGAAGTTTCCTGGCAAGGAAAAGATCATCCGGGAAGCCATGAAGGCCAAGCTGAATGGTGAGCAGAAGTGCTACAGGAGGAGGGAGAAGCACTGAGAGACTCCCACATAATTTATTCCCCACTAACAACACTGATATGATATCATTGTAAATATGTATATATCGTCTATATTTATGTGTATGAGTTATTAATAAAATGTCCGTATTTTGCACAAATAGTCTTCTGTTACATGTCTCACATATTACGTAATAATACCTTTGTGTTATCTGAACATTACTGATCAGTTTCTGTCCAGTACACCGTAATTACCTGATCAGTTCTGTTTAGAGAGCATACAATGATGTTCCATGTAGTTACTGTAAGAGGTTATTCCTTTAAAAACTCAAGGACGCTGTGTATATGCCATGACTTCAGTGATATCAGGGACCAGAAGCAAGTTGACCTGATCCAATTTATTTAATGAACTCCACGATTAAAGGTCATCATTTTCAAAAGAGCACCCTGAAAATAATTATGGAATTTCGATGAAACTTAAATGATGCTACAGGACAGTCCTATAGGATTCAATAGGACAGTCTTATAGGATCCAATGGGACAGTCCTATAGGATTGTCCTATAGGACAGTCCTATAGGATTTTGCCTGTAGGACAGTCCTATAGGATTGTCCTATAAGATCCTATAGGACTGTCCTATAGGACAATCCTATAGGACTGTCCTATAGGCAAAATCCTAGGGGATCCTATAGGACATTTTCTTATAGGAATCCTATAGGATTTTTTGGTAAGGGATATAGCTTGTTCACATAATGAGATATTGGCAGAATGCTTCAGATGACGGCTAGTTTGAAATCCAAATTCATCCTTTGGTGAGAAAAATGGCAACATCGAAATTCTTGAACTACAAATCGTTTAGAGTGAATTTAGCCTTGTTCTCAAGACTGAAGTCAAAATACCCACAAACTCCCAATTTGGTATACAAGCCTGTAGACTATATCGGTGTAAAGAACGGACTTTCGTCTTTGAAACTGTGGAAACTATCATGATACATATCCGGTTCATTCAAGTTCGTGATACCAGTCGAAAACTGTCAAACTGCCGGTAAGTGGGAAGTTATTGCAGCATTCCAAGTACATGTATTGATGTCTTGTATTATGAAGTTACTTTTTTTTTTTACAGATCCGGTATTTTTACTATCTTTTCTTCGTGTGAGGAAGTTTTCTCAGCTCTTGGCCAGAGAGACGTTGGTTAATTACCTGATCACAAGAGAAAAGGAACCTCAGTGCTTCAAGAAAGTGGACTTCGAAGAGCCCAAAATTCAGACTGTGCTGAAACTGGGGTAAAATCAACAATTTGTGTCTGTGTGAACTAGATATGATTTAGTTTTGTGGCAAGACCATATGTCATTGAAATAGGCAAAATTTTAACTTTGTCATTTTTAGCACCGTAATCAAGAAGGTCTTGAAATTTGTAATGCCAAATTTTCAAATTTTCCAGATTTGACTTTAAAATATTCTTCATCAAACGTCGTCACAGTGAGTATCACGAGTTGATATGATCAATAATGTGTTACTGGATATTTGTAAAAGCTCATTGTATATCACTGTCTAATCCATCTGGACGAGTGTTTTTTTTGGAGGTGGGGGGGGTTAGGGGGTTGTTAAAAGTGCGGTCTGTTTGATCAAAATTGACAACGTTCACAACTGTTTTCGAGCATCAGTTCACATGAATATTCATTAGTTCTGCATAGCATTTCAACAGCAATCATGTTAAGCAATATTCCACACTATAGAAGACTAGAAAATCTGGTGCCGTTTAACAATCAATCGCAAACAATGGTTACATTGACTAATATAACTACCTACATATACACGACTGGTAAATTCTACCTATATTTATTGCAGGTTTTACCTTCCCTTGCCAAACCGAGACATCAACGGCCGAAAGGTGGTTATCATCCGACCAGGTCTGCAAATATTATTGTGTGTGTACAGGGAGGGGGATCATATTTATGGCATCCAATAACAATGACAGTGTGAATTAGATAATACTGACCTCCTTACATAACTGAAATCCTATATAATGTTTGCTTTAGTTACCATTGACTTTAGGGTCAAGGTCGCCCGTAAAAAAAAAATTTGATCCGGCTCTTCCCCCGCAGTGGTTTCCTCGCTGTATTTCTATCTGGTATACCTTTACCATAGGCGATTTAGTCTTGAGAGTCGAGCCTTTCGAGAATATGGCCATAAGACATTCGCGACTGCTCGGTCTATTCCGTCGAAGTCATATCACCTCGTGCATTAATGGTGTAAGGATTTTACAGCTCTCAGCTGTAAACCGTGATCTGCCGCACGTGAGGCACACCACATGCTATATGATGTGTTCCCGCTCCCAAGTTCTCTTTGTATTTCTCCATCATATCCAAATGAAATGAATATTCCCTTGATTCTACCCCCGAAGGATCTCTTCTAATTTGATGTGTTTCGTCTAAATCTGATCTCCATGGTAACGGAATTCATACAGCTGACATGCCCTGTTCGGAGTTTTCGTGTGATACTGGCTTTCAACATGGATGCCAATATGGATTCCTAGCAGTACGGTACGAGGTACCTTCATTATCCGAGACCGTGCCGAGTGATGGGTCATAATACTGACGGCCAAATAACCGTAATAACTCAAGTAGCAAAACAAGTCTCGGCGGGTTCGCCAATTGATGCAATGTCTACAGTCAAGCCCGCTGACCTGCTTACAACCATCTACGACCCTGCTTCGATGGGAATACCGCTCCGATGCAGTCTTCACCGTAACTACTTGCTGTTCTGATGATACTTTGGTCAAGTTTTAGTATATATCATTATAAATGGCTAGGGTATAGAATTAGTCCCAGTGATGACAGTAGGGGCTTGCAATGGAATTGATTCGTCCAATAGACTTTTGGTGGCGAAGAACGTCACTGAGTGATAGATTCATGCAAGAGGTTTCGCGGTGATAGGTCGAGACATCGAATCATTGCGGCCTTTCTTCTGGTCCATATTTCAAGGCCAACGTATCGGTGTATACCCTATGGAGACCTTTTTGGTGATTCGAATAAGTTCTCGACAATTTCATCTCTCGCGGTTGTTCGAATTAGCTTCGCCCGCCTTCACCGCTTAGCCGCGTCGAGTACGTTGTGCAAGCTAAACGCACCAACCATTGCTCTATTTTGCATGCGATTTTGTGGCGTGGGCTGCGCCGATTGACGGCGTGCTGTGTGAAACCGGCCACCTATTTAGCAGCGTATTAGTGTGATGAGCTGACCGAAAGTGCTTTCTGAATGGTTCGTCGATTTAGAGAAAACCAGCTATTCTTTCAATCGATTCCCTGGCTCGCGTTCGTATAAACATTTCCCAGAATTTTAACCTTTATGTCTCGTCTCTCTTTATTTCACGACAGGAAGACTCGATCCTTCTGGTAAAGCATATAAAATACATGATGTTTTCCGGGCTGTCTTCATGATATTGGATTACCTGTTGATGGATGAAAATGTGCAAGTGAATGGATTCGTGTTTTTCGTGGACTACTCGGGCGTTACTATGAAACACCAGACGTTCGCAGGCGATGCGAGGCAAAAGTTTTTGAAGATGTTGACGGTAAAGGCTAGTTATACATTTCGCATACTCAGCAATAATAGGACAGTCCCAAGGTTGCAGTCTATAGAAGAGCCAAGGCATCTGAAATTAAACAGTAGGCTGGTTCATTATATGCTAAACAGCAACCATGTTTTGACAGAACCGCCATAGAATTATATATTTTCTGAAAGTGTAGGCTCTTGCCATGAAGCCGAGGCAGATGTAAGCATTGCTGACCGAAATCGGGGTCCCCATAACCCCTACTGAACACGCCCCAAACTTCAGGAAAATCCTCTAAATTTGGTCCAAAATAGGTCATATTCTCTCCCCATCGCAGAAAAAACTTGACAATCGATTGTTATGAAACTCACCGACACTGTGCCCAGTCGAAGGATCAACAAAAATTAGCAAAGAAAATAGGGGGTCGACCATGCCGATTTCAAACTCATTTTCCCACTGCAAAGTATACCATGTGCTCGCAAGCGGAAAAAGGCCCCAATTTACAGCCACACTTTCGCATTTCCATCTACATAATGAAGCATGGGCCAATCTAACTGGCACAATACCATGTACTGATTTGAAGCAAATCAACCAGTCAACTGAATGATATTACAAATATTAATAAACAATAAGCCAATAAAAATTCTCATGGGGTCAAACCTGGTTGAATATTAATTTCAAAGATTTTGAGGGGGACCAAAAATCCGCAACTATGGACTACCCCCCAAGATATGATTATTTAGCCTAGAGAGGCGCGAAAGGACGTCATTGCCCACATGACGTCGGGCCAAGGTTAGGCACCGGGAATGCTTCAACATTGGCTATACCACAAAACTCGGGGAAAAAAGTATCATTTTGTTTTTAATACTTTAAAACTCCTCGAATAAAGCAATACTACGGAAGCGTATTAGTGCCAGTGTGAAAAAATCCGAGATTTATCTCCTAATTAGGACATAATAATTATCTCCTAATTAGGGCTTATTATCTCCTAATTAGGAGATAATAAGTCCTAATTAGGAGATAATATGTCCTAATTAGGAGATAATTATCTCCTAATTAGGAGATATTATGTCCTAATTAGGAGATAAATCTCGGAAATTTTTTTTCACACTGGCACTAATACGCTTCCGTAAGCGTATTAGTGCCAGTGTGACAAAAAAAAAATCCGAGATTTATCTCCTAATTAGGACTTATTATCTCCTAATTAGGAGAAAATTATCTCCTAATTAGGACTTATTATCTCCTAATTAGGAGATAATATGTCCTAAGTAGGAGATAGTTTTCTCCTAATTAGGAGATAATAAGTCCTAATTAGGAGATAAATCCCGGATTTTTTTTTTTCACACTGGCACTAATACGCTTCCGTACAATACAGCACTACCAAAGTTAAAAAATGGTTCCTTGCCTAACCTCAGCGTAGCGTCACATGAGCAATGACGTCGTTTCGCGCCTTTTGCGGTTGGAGAGTTCCATCTCGGTGCTGTACTATTCCTGTTTATCAGATAGTAATTGAAGGACGGCATTCATTCAGAGATGTCACAAATCCGATAGGTTTGGTGTTTCCGGAATTTGTTTTTAACAGTTGGTAACCAGAGGTTCAGGATTGCTTAACCGTTTTAAATTAATAATGTTAGAAGAATAGCAGGATATCATTATTCAAACAGTTATCATTATCAAAAGACGTGAAATTTAGGCTGCGTGTTTACTGCGAGATGCACCAATGAGGGTACTTCCCACAGTGATTATACAATAATATGGACCAGCTTGCGCCTGCGTGACAGCCCAGTGAGCAGGTTGACGTACTTCGCGCAACGACTACCCGGTGCATGCTCTATTAACTGTACTAAAGTGAAGGACTTTTGGGAAGCACGCGTCGTATTGACGTGCCCCAAATATTGCTAACCGCATTGCCTTTTTCGTTGCGAGGGGGGATGCCCCCTTAATCAAGCAGGAGAGCTTGTCCTATCTAGGAGCTCTTCAGCTTGGTTAAGATCCATGACACAAGTACGCACACCCTTACTTCTGTCTCAGTTCATGGAGTTTATATTCTCTATGAGCTTATGGAGTTTATATTCTCTATACGATTCAAGGTCAAATCAATAGTCGATAGACATTTTGCGACTCTAAATTAAAACCACCATGGGTGGATTTCTTTATGTTCATGCCTCTACTCAACTAAAACTCAGATAACCTTTAACCCTATCAGGCAGGGGGTGGGGGGTTGGGGGTTGGAGGGGGGGGGGGGGTCGACATGATCCCCTACCAAACTTTCAGCGCTATCTTCGGAACGACAAAAAATGAGAGGTGACTCTCTCCGTGACTTTGTAGTTTATCATATGTCGGAGCCATTTTGAGCCTATTTGCATAATCAACCGAGCATAGAATCATGAGTAAATTCAAAATGTCAGCCATGTGCGGTATCGAAGAACTGATGTTTTCGTCATTTTTCTTCAAAATTACCGCTTTTCCTCCAGAAAAAGCGGACAAAAACTATTTCATTTCACATCAGATTAATATTTACTAATTTATCATGCAGTTTTTGCGCAGAAATTACATAAATAAGCATTCGGAAAATCTCACCGAAAAATCTACCAAAATATGTCTTTTGGAGCTGGACCCAAAGGCATGGTTTGGTAAATATCATCACTCTAGCTGAAGGGGTAAGAAAATAAATAGTTTGGGGACGAAATGTCGTTTCGCTGAGTCTGTGTATCCCAGGGCGTGGCAAGCGTATAGTAAATTTATGGATGACGCACGTGAAGAAATCGTAACATTGCAATAACGACAGCTGTCACTCAAAGATTCCAGTTGGACCGCTGTTCAAAGGAGGCGGTGCACCTGTTTTAGCTTAAGTTATGTTGATGTATGGGGCTGTAAATTGCTTGGCAACTCGACAGAAAATTTCAGGGAGTGTATATCTTATCTCGTGTAATGAAAGATCCTCCGGAATTTCAGAATCCGTCACAATCATTCGGTATTTATGGGCGGCCATTTATGTCAAAATTACTAGCTCGGGTTGTGCAGCCTAACTCACCACAGACAACGTATTTAACGATATAAAGTGTTGGTTTGAACGATTATTTCATCTTTTTGCAAACAAGGAACCTAACTCTAAACGCATATTTCATCTCTCTGCAAAGGAAGAATCTAACTGTGAACGAAAAGTGGAGATACGGAAATACAAGCGAACTCAGAACGAACAGCATATTTCAGCACGTACAACGTATCAGAGAACGAACGACCTCTTTCAGAACGAGTTTTATAATCGAGGGGGCGCTCAGCAGACGGGAGACCACTCGAGCGCCTCTGTCTGCTCCTCCCCCACGTGTTGACACCATTTTGACATGTGTTTTACATGTGCGACTCATAGTAAGGAGTCTCACAAGATGAGAATGACAAGTCCCTGTGAATTTTTGTCTGATATCTGAAGTTCAAAACTTTTGGTACACTTTAACCCAGGGGCAAAAAAGAACCACACTCATTCACGACCTGAAATAGCGGAACTCGAAATAGCGGCCGAGTTTCACGTCATAAATCTTTCTACCATCCGGAATGACCCGAATATTTCCGAAAATAATTTCCGAAGAGCGTTGTTCCTTGTGAAACAGCTCGTTCGTTCAGAGTTATACTCTTCGTTTAGAAATAGGTCACTCTGTGTCAGACTGGCTATTCGTTCAGAACTAGGCTTTTCATTCTGTGTTTGCATTCGAGCATCGGTTTTTTTATTTGCAGGAATATAAAATGCGTTTAAGACTACAGTGTACATTGTAAGATATGCTGTCTTTTCTGAGTTTGGCTTTACGTTTTGTAATTGCTAATTTTGACATGAATGGCTGCTCTTGTGTCGGCTGTAAACTCACGCGCTGCTCGAGGGCGGAGTCAGCAAAATTGTGATGGTAACTGTCTCGAGGTCGTACACTTCAACGCCGTAATCGGTGTGAGATAATTATTGGAATCTGGTATAAATTATTCTTCATCACACATAAGATCGCGTCTAGATCACCCCTCCCACCCCGCTCCATACCCCTCGCCTGAGAGAATATACCGACCCCAGTGGAACACCAGAAAAGATGATCTGGACGGGTCTATCCGAGTTTCTTGTCAGGGGAAATAGAATTTCAAATGAGTACGACGACCACATTTATTCTTCTATTTAGCATTGGTAACATTTATAAATGATGCTTTAGTATGGATATAAATGTTAATTTTCCGTCCACTAACTGCCAAGATAATGGGAGTGTAAAAGCGAATTGCCTTTATGTTTAAGGACTCAGCCAGCGGGTTCGTCCCAAAACAATAGGCAATTCCGTTTTACCATCCATTATCTGGGCAGTTAAGAGGACGGAAAACTAACATTTATTTCTTAATCAACTCCTACAGTATAATATTATTAATATCTCTATTATTTTTAACTTGCTCTAACAGAAAACGTACCCAATTCGCATCAAGAATTTCCTCGTGTATAACGTGGGTCCATTTATGGACTTGCTGCTCGGGATAATGAAAGCAGTGATGAGGGAAAAGCTACAAAAAAGAGTAAGTATGATTATTCGTTGTCTACTTCATTCATCACTAGATGAGGGATATTATATCATAAGAGATCAAAGATTCAACAGTGAAGAAGAACCCAACTGGCACTATGGACTACGTCATTAAAACGCAATCTATGAATCTCACCTGTTACAGTGAGTTACTGTTGTTCAGCGAGCATTACCTGTGTACATGTTACTTCAATCCTGGTACCTAAAATATGGCTTCTCACTGAGAGAAGTGGGTTCCTGAATTTCATTCCATGTGGCCTTGACCTTTGAGCTCAATAGATTTCTTCCGCGGTATTCCTGACGTTTGCTCACAATCATGAAACAGAGTAATAGCACAATGTTTTCAATAATTTCCTCTTGGAGAGGACTCTGTGACATTGACCTTTGACCTGATTGACTTTTGATAATCTTTGCGCCCTATGGTAGTGTGATGAGGCGAGTAGGGCTGCGCGTGCACAACCGAAAGTGGAACACCACAGTGAAAACAAGGGGGACTAGGGACTTGGGATTTCACACAGAAAGATGCCTGGACCGAAGCATGCGCCCTAGAATAGTGTGGGAAACGGAATAGGGCTACGCATGCGCAGTCAGACGAGGGACGCTGTACCGATAACAAGAGGGAATAGTGACAGGGAATTCCACCCGTGAAGACTCCTGGACCGAGGCTTTCGCCGTACAGTAGAATAGGAGAACTATAGGTTTGTGAATGGGCATGTTCATGTACTGGGAACGAAAGGGTTGAAAGACCTGGGGATTTCACCCCAAGAGACTCCAAGACTGAATATTTCGCAGCATTGTAGTGTGGGGAGCGAAGAAGGGACACTGTACCAAAATACAAGCGTCTAGTCCGTCGTTCATAATTCAGCCGTCGTCCATTGTAGAATATCCGCGTCCATAATCCAAAGACCTATTCCATATCCATATAACAGTATTAGCACCAAATTCAAAAGACAATCATGAACATAGGCTAGTTTCCTGCAAGAGAGAAGCGGTCAACAGTTTTCAATGATGCCGACAAGACATCATGATGTTCCAAAAATATAAAATCCGTATCGCTGATCAGTATTCTTAATCCATAATAATCGTTGTAAAGTCGTTATCTAGAGAATGATGTATCTCATTCACGCTTTGATTGTGACTGTTCATATGAGCACCATGAGGATTTTGAAGTACATGGGTTCATACGGCCCCTAGCCCCGGGTTAAGCGAAATTAGACCCAAGTTACGGAACGCCATAGATCTTGCACGCTACGTTCGTATTTTGCTATCAGCATGCGATATGTATCGCCAAAGTTGAGAAACTTTGAGTGGAGGCGCTTGGTGGAATAGCCCTGTTTTATAAGTTTCTGCAACAATGTTTTGTGACGTTGATTAAAATCGTCACATTTAACACAGGATCTAGCAAATGCTACTAGGCGAGATATGTATACGCCATATGCAGGTCCCACTGGAATATTAACTAACGAGAGGGGCGAGAGGCATGGAGATTTCACCCTTGAGAAGGCTGGACCTATTCTTGTGCCCTATAGTAGTGTGGGAATTGGAATAGGACTGCACATGCGCAACTGGAAATGAAAAGCTGTACGCGAAAGAGAGAGGATAGAACCATCGGGGTTTCACCCAATTGGACGACTGGAACCAGGCATGTGGTATGGGTGGGAGCGCATAAAACCATGGGCACGTCGGCCTCGAACTTTGAAGTGTAGGTCTAAGGAGGGAGGGTATGAGCGAATCTATATGAAAGGGCTGGTCCCAGTATCCGTAGTTGCGAGGTCAACAGTAGTAGAGAAAAGGCAAAGTCGCTCGGATGCGCAAACGGGGCTAGGCGCCTACCTACACACTTATACACGAGCCCCTGCGGCATGATGGTTTGAATGAGCTCGCCTAGTGTCCATGGTCCTGGTCCTGCTGTAAGTTCAATGATACGGGCATTCGCGCTCGGGAAGTAGTAGAGCATCCTATAGATACGGGACCGATTCACATTCGTCAGTTCCGGGCGAATTGTACTAAAATCAAACCGGTGATTTCTGGTGAACTGGACGACAACTCATCCACTCGTGTGACGATTTGTACTTGCAACGCGGTCCCGTCTTTGCTCAATTGACTCGGCTGAATGGGTATCCAGTGCATTTTACTCTCCACCCTGTTCTATGATCCGCGTTGGAAGATGCTCCGGCGGATGTGGATCAAGTAATTACAAAGGTAAAGCGGTAAGCAGACGAGTTGCACTGATCTCATGTCATGGACGATACCGACACCGGCGCTAGACATATTCGTTATAAATAAAAGATGTCGTCCGGGTTCTTCGTAAGTCGTCACCATGAAGCGTGGGATCCCCAGTCCCCAGAGTCCGGCAGGATGTGAACGTTCTCTACCAAACGGCCAAATCCCAGGTGATAAGTCGATGGCACCTCCAAACCTAGTTGAAAGCCCAACACACCTATACCTTACATCGAGCTACCCGGTGTCAATTTCTACATAATCATCGGCGGTATGAATACCCAACGGCAAACGGATTTGGTCGACATGAGTACATTCGCCGAACACACCGACGGCAACCAGCATATCTTGATGTACATTGATATCCTGTCGAAATACGCGTGGGTCGTGCCCATCCGGGCGAGAATGGGGGAGGACCCTATCTACATGTTCAAGCAGATGTTCAAGATCGAGCGCAAACCGTTGTATTTGCAAACTTACGAAGAGGTGGAATTCGTCAACATTTTCTTCCAACAGTTTCTAAAAGCACAGAATTTGTTCTTCTTTCCTGCCTACAACCAGATCAATTCTTCCATCGTCGAAAGTTTGAACCGAATGTCCACGACCATAATCCGAATACCTATTCCATATTCCATATAACAGCATCAGCACCCAATTCTAAAAGGCAATCATAGTATATAAAAACCAAAACCTAACGCGCATTGAAGTATACCATCCAGCGAGGCGAGAACGTGCGGATCAGTAAAATCTAGGGTAACCACGCCAAAGGATACATGTCCAGCCATGATCATCCAGTGGCAGCAACCTTCGCCTGCCTCAACGCGGGTCCAACGGGGTCAAGCAAGACGCATTTCTCCCAGAAGCTCATTCGGCATGCCGACAGCATGATTATTTCGGCTACCTGTTTATAAGCTTAAAAGCTCATACCCCCGAAGATCGCCGGTTGACGACCCACCTGTTACCCGTTGAGGGGTCACCACAAAGTCAAAATCTACGACTTTCATGCCATCCACCGATTCCGCACATTCCTATCCAACCTGCCTCATACAGCGGGCCCCTTCATACCACCAGTCCCGGAATATCACCCAACTGTGAATGACCATCCCAAACCCGTACAAGAATGAACGCAACGTGAACACAAGGTTATGGAAAGGTTTGTTCCAAGAAAGCATCGACGCCTGGGTAGGCGAGACAATGGAGCCCACAGAAAACAAGTTTCACCACAAAGGGTATTCGAAAGAGGAAGCCGCAATTTTTGCCCATAACACATTGGTATCCAGGCTACGACGCTCGACTACATACAAGAGATATCATTCACGGGATGTTTCTTTGTTTATAGAGTTGCTTGAATTTCTCATTAAAAATATATCTATATCAGCAGCATATAGGTATTCCAATGGGTACTAATTGTGCACCCCTGTTGGCTGACCTATATCTGTTCTCTTATGAATATGACTATATGCAGGCGCTTTCAAAAACCGATCCATTCAAAGCCCGTTCCTTCTCATTCACCAAACGCTATATAGACGATCTTCTCGCTGTGGATAATCGCTATATAAATGACGCAGTGAAGGATATATATCCACCTTCACTGGATTTGAAGGAAACTACAGATAGCCCTACAGGCGCATCTTATTTAGATCTCTACCTCTATAAAAATGAAGCGGGCATTCTCTCTCGTCGACTTTATGACAAAAGAGATGATTACAATTTCGACATCGTAAACTATCCCTTTCTGGATAGTAATATTCCAGTGGGGCCTGCATATGGCGTGTACATATCTCGCTTAGTAGCATTTGCTAGATCCTGTGTTAAATGTGATGATTTTAATCAACGTCACAAAGCATTGTTGCAAAAACTTATAAAACAGGGCTATTCCACCAAGCGCCTCCACTCAAAGTTTCTCAAATTTGGCGATACATATCGCATGCTGATAGCAAAATACGAACGTAGCGTGCAAGATCTATGGCGCTACGTTTCGTAACTTGTGTCTAATTCCGCTTAACCCGGGGCTAGGGGCCGTATGAACCCATGTACTTCAAGATCCTCATGGTACTCATATGAACAGTCACAATCAAAGCGTGACTGAGATACATCATTCTTTAGATGACGACTTTACAACGAATATTATGGATTAAGAATACTGATCAGCGATACGGATTTGATATTTTTGGAACATCATGATGTCTTGCCGGCATCATTGAAAACTGTTGACCGCTTCTCTCTTGCAGGAAACAAGCCTATGTTTATGTATGCAATGATTGTCTTTTTGAATTTGGTGCTAATACTGTTATATGGAATATGGAATAGGTCTTTGGATTATGGACGCGGATATTCTCTAATGGACGACGGCTGGATTATGAATGACGGACTAGACGCTTGTAATTTACGTGAGCAGTATGTCGACCCCGTGGCTCGTATGAAATTGCTGAACAAGGACCGGCCGGTCCATATTAGAATCGATAGAACAGCTTCGATGTTGAAAACTGCAGGCATAAACTGGACAGCGGTGTATGTCACAGCTATGGCTCAAAAGAAAGATATGTTTGAATGCATCATTAAGATGAAAAGCGACCCATTATAATAGCCCATCTAATTCACCATGGGCACTACAGAATCCACCTTTGAATCCGCCTGATGTACACTTTGAACCCAACAACGAGGCTATTCTAGCCGAACCATTACGTCAAGCCGACGTTCAAGTCGATGCCAATATTGTTACACCCCACCGTGGCCGCTCAGCACCAACGCTTGCGTTGTCATCTTGTCATCTCCCAGACGACATCCAGTGGGTGACCCGGGTTTATCTTCTGTTGCATATGAAACATATAGTACCAAAATAGGATACCAATACCCACACTCAAGCGATCGAGGACGCCGGACAGAATAACTTACAACAGGCGTACATCCAAATGCGCCCCTGCATCAGGAAAACAACCGTGGCGATATATGAACAGTGAAGAGTATACCCTGCTACCGCTTGAAGAGAAAGGCAACCCCACGCGCAGGTTCATCATGAAGACCAAGCGCACTCAGAGGAGGCTCTGCAAAACGCGGTCAGAATGCGCAAACAGCTTTTCCAGGACATGCTGCCTCAACGGTATCCTGCCTGCCCGACGACGCTTAGGCCAAAAGCGACGCTGGCCGAACATTGAAATTTCTGAAATGGCGGCTTCTGATTGATCAAGTGCAGCCGATGATGCGTCCGGTACACACCATACTTTAATTGTAAACATACCCAACGCGGATCCCCTAGCGTGGGCATGATGTGATCGAGGGGATAATAAACTATATGAAAACCTGTGAACGTGTTGATCTATCTTTCTCTCAACTGTCTGCATCATGCAGTTAAAACAATATGGGACTAGGCATAGACGATGTTAGGGCGTTAGGGCGTCACTGCGTTAACACGGGCGTTGGGTACGCCTAACTCACTCACTTAATCACCCAAACACTTTTGTACCCAGGAGGGGGGAGTAACTCTACCATGGTAGACAAACCCACATCACCAGTATGTCTGAGTTCATGAGTTCTGGATACCCTCCAGTGTATACGAGTCGCCCCCTATGTATAGGGGTAGCCATGTCTCAATGGCGCACCTGAGCGAAGCTACACTTTTTCTACCGTATATGTAAAGCTGCTCGCCTATAAAGTGGGGGTAAAAAGTCCCTTTTTTGCTTTTTATATTTCCGTTACAAATCCTAAATTTACATGCACCCCTGTAGATGGCCCCATATACACTTCTCTGGATTTTCCACATGGTTTAGGTGTAAATTCCGTGTTCCGCTTTTTAAATTTCGGAGACGAATCCTAAGTTTACAAACACCGCTAACCCACTCTCGGCAGGCCACGATCCGCTGGGGGGCCGACAATAGCCCATCTAGGCTCGTTTAATAGGGATTTTTTTCATATTTTAGGGGTAAAGTCCGTGTTTCCGGATTTTATATTTCGAATCAAATGTTATTTTTGCATTCACCCACCCATGACTTGATTGGCACCGATGAACGCTTCGCGTGGATATCTTCATCGACCCAGAACTCCCACTATTGGCCCACCTCGACCCCAAAACGTCCATTCCAATGCCCAATATTCCTTGCCTGCGCCTTACTTCCACTCCACACCCGTCCAGTCGGACTCTCCCCAACGAATGCTCCAAGCTGATACATCACACGACCCAATCGGACCTCCACTTAAAAACGTTCACGCCCGATATGCCTATTCACTACACATGCGCACGATCACTTTCGGCGAAAGTCAACCCTTGGCGTGGAGACCCCTCCCATCGTGTTCTACAGCGCGTGACAGAGAAAACAACGTGCCACACCCCATACCGCAAATGTGGAGGGCCGATTAAATGACTAAGGCAGTCCTGCATAATGAGGTTGATCCTGTTAGAATGCCATATAGCGATTTCAGACCTTATGTCTGTGCTTATATGAGAAAGCTGCTTCAATCTTTATGGGATGCTGTGGATACTAACAAACTTCATCAGTTTCAAAAAACTGTATGATATATTCATCTCAATAGCCAGGAACGTTTCGATCAAGCTATGATCAGGCGATGTAGAATTGGCAATACCAGATTAACTCACGAACATTTAGTAAAAAAGGAACCAGCCCCAAGGTGTATTCCATGCTACGAAGATCTCTCAGTGAAACTTTTTTCTGATCGACTGTATAGATTTTTAATTGTAAGAGATACTTTTTACAAGTAGCTACTTTGGATGATCCGTTTAGTCGGGTGAAAGAAGGCTCTATGTTAGGTTACTTGAGAGAAATCGGTTTGCTGCATAAGTTTTAATATATGTGCATGTATTTTATTGTGTTGTGTTGACTACTTCTAGATTGCTGGGGTTTTTTTTTTTTATAATTCCATACTTTATTTGCACCTGAATATAAACATATATATGTAACAATGTTAAAAGCACAACAAAAAAGAACCCCCCAAAAAAGGAAAAAAAAAAAAACGGACACACGCAAATAAAATTGCTGGTTTTTTGACTTCTTGACTTCTTGACTGGAAGTGACTTTTGACCCGGACGTGATCTTTTACCCGGAAGTTATTTTTGACCCGGACGTGACGTTATCCGTGACGTCAGCTTTACGTGATCCACACGAGGTCATCACCCCCACGCTTCACGCCTAATTTTGTGCGGGAATTTCCCGTTTATATACTACTGTCAGTACTATTACTGCAGAGAGGCGGGTCAAGATTGGTTCGTCGTGCGACCGACCGTGCTTTTCTGTCGAAGGAAACAGGGGCGTTTCCGGTCGGCATGAAAAACCAGTTATTTTCCGCAAGGGGTTAATAAAATTAATAAGATCTGCTGCATGCCATCGATACTTTAGTGCATCCCCGAGTGAAGAGAAGTCACTTGCTGTTGCATAGCGATTTTTGTATCAGCAAAATAATTCATGAGTGATCCCAGAGTGAAGATGTAAATGTTTCAATGTACCTTTATTCAAAAAACCCAACAAACTTTGAATAATTTTAATGTTTAAATTAGTACTACAAAAGTTTTCCTTTACAAGTTTGTGTAGGGGATCTTATCCACAGCGTTAGTGCCTCTCTGCATTAAAGCGGGCGTTATTAACAAAAAATCTTCGCCATTACTGAAAATGTCAATTTTCTCATCCCAAGAGACGAAATATTAATTATATTTGTCATGAAACAGCTGATTTCCTCTATATAACTTGAGTATCATGTTATCACTGACGGGTCTTATCTAGTCACAGTAACCATAGTATTTGTAGTGAATACCGTACACGGCCGCGCTTTTGAAGTGAGCTAGTGGACCAGTTCCGAGCTATTTGTCACCCCCACTTACCTTAGAAACCTACCAATCTGAACGTGGTCAGTAGAATGTAAAAGCACAATAAGGAATGTCGTCTGAGGGTGCTAAGTACTCTCCGCATGTTCGCTCCGCTACAGGGAAAGCAATTCTGTGCCCCAATGACCTTTGTGGATTATCTTTGACCTTTGTGACGTCCCTTCCGCTCATGTGACCAGAGGTTACCTTTGACCTGGTGCGTTTTTGTGTTTATTTTGCGCATAAGGAGAGTCAAAGATCACTTCCGGTCACGTGAAATCACAAATGTCAAAGTTAATGATATGCTTAATTTGACGTAGTCCACAAAGTAGAGTTCGTGAAAAATTGCAGGTCCAGCTAGCGTAAAGTGACTTTATGGGGTAAAGTGTATGTTCATGCTAGAAAATAGTCACTGCACAGTATAATAATGTTAATCAGAGGAAATGTCACTAAACACAGAATAATTAGTTATGGAGAAAATGGCTTCAGACATTACGGGTAAACTCTCTTCATAGAGGCTAAAAGCAATGAAGCCATAAGAGATTCAAATTATTGTTGAAACCAGTTTACGCGTCTTCATATTTCAAGTTAAATACTTTACTAAAGTTCCGTCATTTACCTTGACCTACTGAATAGAGTAAATTGTTCAGGATTTTCTCTGATGTCTGCCGGTGTGATTTCCAAATATGGTATTGATGTTAATTTCTTTCGAATAGCCAATCAAATTTGAATTTTAAAGAGGTCATACATTGCAAGTAGTAGAGAGAAGACCGATCCACGCAACTTTCACCCGGATGTAAAAATGACGTCACTTCCGGTTTGGGTGAATGGGGCATTCAGCCAATCAGAAGCGAGTATTTTGACCCGGTGCATTATGGGACATATCCAAGGTGGCGGCGTCTGCCTTCTGGTTCAAGATGGCGGCACGTATGTTCAAGATGGCGGCACGTCCGGTGTCGAAAACTGGCCATTTTGTCGGGATGTGGTCATCTAGTGTCGAAAACTGGACCCGGTATGGGTCCCGCTAGACGTGTTGGGGTCTAGGGCAGCCACTAATGGTCCGATGGAGTTGAGTGAGGTATCAATATGAGGCATTCGTGAAGGGGCATCTGATGGGCTGGGTGAGGGGTTGAAATATGTCATTCTGCGCATGCGCGGTGGACAAAGGGTATGGAAATAGACGTTTTGGGATCAAGGGGAGCCACTATTGGTCCGATTGAGTCGAGTGAGGTATTATTGTGAAACCTATGTGAGGGGGCATCTGATGGACTGGGTGTGACGTGGAACTGACGTCATTCTGCGCATGTGTAGTAGACAAAGGGTATCGAAAGGGTATCGGACCAGTCCTACGAGCCATCCTTCCCCTTACACCCCGGGTGGGGTTACACGTCTATGAAGATAAAGTCACCCTCGTGGAAGACCGTGGAGATGTTTGCTGGTCGCCCGTTGAGACCGTATCGAATACGGTTACGCTACACCGTGACGGCTGGACCAAATTTAAACGGGTGTTGAGCGGCGAGCTCGATGGACACGTCATCCACATAGACAATGCCATCTACGTATACCGTGGACCCTTCTTCCCACGCCTGGGCCGCTACCAAGACCCTACGCGAGGCTTCACCCTAGACCCTGATCTGTGGACAGCCTTCGAGAAAGTGGTGCCTATCGTGGACCAGCTGTTTACACCGGACGAGCGGTCAGCAGACGAGTTGGAGTGGGCTCGTGCCCTGAGAGAAGCAGCGGCAGAACCCAATGAACAAATGTCTAGCCATGAACCAGACGACGATGCCATTGATTACCCGGCTAGACTTTGACCACCTGATCCTTTGATCTCACGGGGTTCTCCCTATAAATACGAGAGACAGTCAAATCTGGTACCATTCACGTACTGACAATGACGGAGCATATAATACTGGCGTATCTCAGCTTGACCCCCGAGGTTTTCCTGCATGTGTATGCGGATAAGGTCGATATCATGGAGGAGGTGGGAGACATCCAAGCTGCAACGGTGGGCCCGACGAATCTCTGGCTACACTCGATGTTTCAACAGGTGGATATATTTCTCACCGACAAACTCATCAGTGACTCGACCAAAACGTACCCCTATCGAGCCTACATCGAGACACTGTTGTCGTATGGCCGAGAGGCTAAAAAATCTCAGCTGACAGCCGCTTTATTCTACCAGGACACACCCGAGCACATGGGCACGGTGGACAATGTGGGATATAACAAACGGAAGGCTTTCACTGCGAACGGTGCCTCGGTGGATCTCATGGGTCGACTACATGCAGACATGTTCATGCAAGACCGGTACCTCTTGAACAAGATCCCCATCAAAATCCGACTGATACGGGCGCCTCCGACCTTCGCCTTGATGGCCACTAACGTAGAGGGGCATGCAGCTGACTATAAGATTGTCATCCAAGACGCAGTCCTGTATGTCCGAAAAGTGAAACCGAATCCAGCCGTTCAATTGGGACACATGAAAGCCTTGGAAACAAAACCAGCCCAGTACCCTATCCGACGTGTACAAACCAAAGTGTTCTCTGTGCCTGCTGGAAATATGGGCGCCAACAAAGAAAACCTGTTCCTGGGGGAACTACCCAAGCGATTGATCCTGGTCTGTGTGGAAAATGCCAGTTTCAGCGGAGCCTACCCAGAGAATCCGTTTGACTTTAAACATTTCGGCATCAATTTTGTGGCCCTGTATGTGGATGGACAACAGGTCCCAGCCACGGCCTTAACACCGAACTTTGGGCTCGGGAATTTCATTCGAGCCTATCAGAGCCTGTTTACAGCCACCGGTCAAATCAACCAGGACGAAGGGAATCTGATCAGTCGGGAGGACTACGCGAACAGATATACGTTGTTCTGTTTCGATCTGACCCCCACCTTAGAGAACGACCATCAGCTGGCCCTAGCCAAGCAAGGCAATTTACGGTTGGAAATCCACTTTGCACGAGCCCTAACGACCACCGTCAATGTGATCTGCTACGCCGAGTTTGACAACATCATTCAAGTGGACAAGATGGATACAGACCGTGCTGGAGAATAACCCAGAGACACGTATGGTCTTTCAAGGGGTGTTCGCCCGAGATGTGTTCCCATTAGACCGTGTGTATCCTGCTGCTTACGTTCTCAACACGGACCCGATGGATCGGCCCGGTGAACATTGGGTGGTCGTGTACTTGACAGAACAGCAGGGCGAATACTTTGACCCGTACGGCCTGCCACCCTCCATCCCGATTTAACAGACTTCATGGATCAAGGCACAGAAACGTGGTGTTGGAACAGTCAAACGTTGCAAAGCCTGGCCAGTAGCGTGTGCGGACAATATTGCTTGTTTTACCTGTACCATCGATGCCGGGGAAGACCCTTATCTACCATCGTACAGATGTTTGACGAGTACCCCAAGGCCGAGGACCGCGATATACTCGTATATGACTGGGCCGCCCATCATTTCAATGTACAAGCCCCGTTCTGGGCTTAAGTTCTTTCAATGTACAAGCCCCCTGTTCTGGGCTTAAGTTTACAAGCCCCCTGTTCTGGGCTTCAGTTCTTTCAATGTACAAGCCCCCTGTTCTGGGCTTCAGTTCTTTCAATGTATGAATGAATGAATGAAATTTTATTCACCAATTAAAGTAAGAATATAAGTACATATCTTCATTGAAGGTTTAATTATGGCGGGAATAAAGCCCAATGGGCTTGTTCTATCCCATAAGAAATAGCTCTGGTCACAGTGCTAAACGACAACTGGTGATAGTGGAACATTCAATAGGCAATGGAATAATCAAAAAAGGCAAATTAGTGAAAATAGATTAATTTTCATGTAAAAAAGCTTTGAGATTTGATTTAAACAATGAGGAGGATGTTATGTTTTTAAGTCTTGAGAGGAGCTTGTTCCATTCCCGAGGTCCCGTGACTCTGACTGTATAATAGGAAAAATTAGATACATAAAAGGGTCTGTATAAGTTCACCTCGCGATTTCTTGTAGGATAATGATGGACTTCAGACAACTTTGTAAAGTGATCATGAAACTGAGCCGGAATAAACTCAAAATGATATAAGAACTTATGAACCAGATTTAAGCAACTATGTAAGTTCAAGCTTATAACTGGCAGGATTTTTAGACCTGAAAATAGGGGTTGAGCATGGTCGCGTTTATTCGAGAAGATAACGATACGGACAATACGCTTTTGAAGCAATATTAAAGGATTCAGGTGAGTGGTATAAGTGTTCCCCCAGAGGATGTTGCAATACGATAGATACGGAAAGATCATGGAGTAGTACAGAATAAGGAGTGTTTTCTTGTTTACGGAGTTTTTTATGTGGTTAATGATTCCTGTATTTCTGGCTACTTTTTTACAAATATAGTCGATATGGTTTGTCCAATTTAACTTGCTATTAAAAACTACACCGAGGAACTTGAAACAATCGACGGCTTCAATCTGTTCACCGGTTATAACTAAATGTGGCGGCGGCTGCAGACGTTTGTTAGGCTTGATAATCATGAGTTTGTTTTTTTTGACGTTCAAAGATAGTCGGTTTGCCGAAAACCATATGTGGAGTTTATCTAGTTCTTGTGACATGATTCCGATGACATGGTCAAGATTTACAGAGGAATATACAACACTTGTGTCGTCGGCAAAGAGGATGATGCGAAGGAGGTCTGTAACATTATTTATGTCATTAATGTAAATGAGAAAGAGGAGGGGGCCAAGAATCGAACCTTGTGGTACCCCACATGTGATATTCATGGGGGATGAAAGTATATTATTGTAGGAAACACGCTGTATTCTATTAGATAGATAACTCCTGAGCCAATTATTGGCCGTGTCCCGAAAACCATAATGGTGTAGCTTAGAGAGGAGAATATCATGGTTGACCGTATCAAAGGCTTTTGATAGATCCAGAAAGGTTATGGCACTAAATTGTTTCGCGTCCTTTGCTGCAACCAATTTATCATACAAAGAAATTGCCGCATGAGCAGTTGAGTGGGTTGATCTAAATCCGTACTGATTATCTGAAATTACATTGTTCGCTTCAAGAAATTTGGTCATCATATTTACTGCAAGCTTTTCTAGTATTTTACTGAGAGCCGGTAAGACGGATATTGGCCTATAGTTTGAAAAGAGGGTTTGTTCACCAGATTTTAAAATGGGTGTAACCTTAGCAAATTTAAATGCATCTGGAACAATACCAAAACGAAAAGACAGGTTCATAAGATGAGCAAGGGGAACCGAAATAGAAGTTGCCACAAGTTTGACAAAAGACATAGGAAGACCATCCAGGCCGGGCGATGCAGACTTCAAATTCAAAATGAGACTGCAGATATCAGCAGGAGTTGTAGAGATAAATCCAAAGTTTTCGACAATAGAAGGGCCAAGAAATTCACTGTAAGCTGGTTGAACTTGAGGAATGTTGGAATCTAAGGTACAGGCAACAGTACTGAAATATTCGTTGAATTTATCAGCAATGGTCATAGCATCCGAAGTTTCATTCCCATCGATAGTAAAAGATCGAGATATTGATTTGTCTTTTTTACGATTCATGAGTTGATTGAGGGTTTTCCATGTTCCTTTGATATCTTGATTACACTCATTAAATTTCTGTTCGAAATAAACCTTTTTGGCATAACGTATTAATTTGTTCAATTTATTCCTATAGGTTCTGTACAGTTTATGAGAATTTCCGTCCCTGTTTACAAGGTATTCGCGATAAAGTCTATTTTTTTTCATGAATAGAAGTAAGAATGCCATACGATATCCAAGGTCTAATGATACGATGAGACGACGGTTCAAACGTAGCTATAGGAAAGCATTCGTTATATGCGGAATCAAAATTTGTCAGGAAATTATCCAGAGCTACGTTAACATCTCTTTCCTCGTGTACGACATTATCCCATGTGACATTCTTCATCCTATGTATAAAGAGATCCTTTAATTCAGGAGTAACTCGACGGTAGGATACTCTTGATTTATCTGGTGTTACGTTGCTTGAAGAATGCAGTATATGAAATATAGGGAAATGGTCGGAAATGTCCGTTAGGAATATCCCCGACAGGAGGTTATCCTCGTGAAAATTAATGAATATGTTGTCAATTAATGTTGCCGAATGTGATTTCACTCTGGTGGGTTTAGTTATTTGAGGGAAAAAATAGTTCGATTTTAGAATATCAAGAAAGTTTTTCGATGGGGCATGGATATCTGTCTTGAAAAATCTCCCATTAAAATGCATTTATTTCTTTCAATATCAGATGATCTTAATATTTCCAATAAATGAGTATTAAAACTGTTTACATTTTTGCCAGGAGGTCTATATACAATACCAACTATATATTTGGTTTTGTTAAAATCTATTTCGAGGAAGAGAGATTCAAATTCACCATCGTCATCACAGTATGACATATCCTCACGCACTTGGTACGATTCAATGGTGTCTTTGATATAGAGTATTAGATCGCCGCCCTTTCGTTTACTTCTCGATGATGGGAATGGTTTGTATCAAGGAATGTCGAACAATTTTTCTGTTGCGGGGTCCAACCAGCTTTCAGAGAATCCTAAGACAGAGAAATTGAATTGTAAGTTATATATAAAACCAGTGATTTCAGAGAAGTGCTTACGCAGACTTCTCGCATTTAGGTGTAAGAAGGATAGTGATTCGCTATTATGTGGGATATTAAATAATTTGGATTCTTCTAAAAAAGAGTTTTCGGTATAATAGTTAGATTGGTGAACATCAATCTTTTGCCAGTGTGAGATTTCGTATTCGTTGTCATCTGTAAAAGATTTGCACTGATCAATATCATTTAATTCTATGGGATTAAAACATTTGTTATTGAGGAAACTTAGATCAATTTCACCATGTGAGTTAGTCCCTTGTATGGTGGTATTTGGAATTTCGCCTTCGTTAAAGAAAGGAAATAAGGATGAAGGGTCAGGGAATGGAACGTCCTCATTAATTTGGTCGTAATAATTCATTAATGCATTTGCAGTTGGATTTCGTATAATCTATTTTCACAGCACACGGAATGGTAATGAAATTTGCCCAGAGGTCATAAATTAACATATT
>JAVTVY010008035.1:0-47795 GCA_036873755.1 Hanleya hanleyi
AGGAGATCCCAAGGGGTCGTTGTCATCCTGCACTTTCGTTACACTTGCTCATTAGGGGTCCAGAGTGTGTCAGATATGTGCCCAGTGTTTCCAGTATTATTGTGTCTGATGTATGCCTGGCATGTGTCTGATCTGTGTCTGGTATGTGTCCATCATGTGTCCGGTGTGTTTCTAGTGTTTGTCTGGTATGTGTCTGGTGTGTGTCTTGAATATATCTGGTGTGTGTCCGGTATGTCTGTTGCGTGTCCATTGTGTGCTCGTTAGCTGGAGTGTGTATTCATGATGTGTTCCGAGTCTGTCCGGTAGGTGTCACGAATGTGTGTGAATTGCATTGTTGGAATGTGTCCAGTACGTATGTGTCTGGTGTGTTTCCAATATGTGCCCAGTGTATGTCTGGTGTGTGTCAGGTATGTTTCTGGTGTGCGTCCAGTATATGTCTAGAGTGTGTCCTGTGTGTGTTTGGTGTGTGTCCACTGTGTGTCCGGAGTGTCTCCGGTATGTGTCAGCTGTCTGTCTGGTGTGAATCGGATATGTGTCCGGTGTACATGTATGTCTGATGCGTGCTGGGAATGTGTCCAATGTGTGTCTATTGTGTGTCCTGTGTGAAAAAGTTAAACAAATTTGACTTTAGGGGCTTCCTAATCCAACAACTCCAACAAAATTTACCTGGGGAAACAATCACTCATAGTGTTATGGACCAAAATAAATTTTCCACCATGAAATTCATTCCATGCTTCAAACATGCCTATCCAAGAACATGTCAGGTTTGATTTCTTCTTCACACCAATTCTAGAAAAACAACATGTTTGAACATTAATTATCATGATTATGAAATGACTTTACTATAGGGTCCCGTGGGTATCCCGGTGATTGACCTGGAGTGTCGTCACTTCAGGTCATGGTAAGAATAGACCCAAGAGGCAATTAACCGGGGCACCCGTGGGGTTCCCGGGTGTGAAAAGGAATAGGATCCTTCCCATGTGGCTTCTGGGTGTGAAAAGGAATAGGAACCAAACGTCGTGATATGACTGAAATAGTGTTGAAAGCAACTTTAAATCATATTCACTCACTCATCCTGACTTTACTATATTCACACAGAATACACTCAATAAGAAAACTCTTTCCTATTACATGACTTTCAAATAATTGTCACAGCATCCAGGTAATGTTCGGTAAGTTACTGACAGGTGTCCCTTGTGTATAGGTTTCAGGAGTGTGTCTGAATTGTGTGGTCCCGATGTTTGTGTGTCTGGTGTGTGTCCGGTATGTGCATCCGGATCACCCGCGCGCGCTCGCGTGCGGCCGGGCCGGGGAAAACCCGGATGATCCGGAAGTGACGTTACACACCATAGTGGTTTAGTACCCCAAACACACCCCCACGCACCCCCAAAATGCCTGCTTTCTATACTACGACCAGACTGCGCATGCGCAGACTATTGAACACGGAAGAACCATTAGTCCAGTCGGATGTTGCTTCACGAGAGCTTCAAAATAAGACCTCATACGACTCCATCAGACCAATAGTGATCCGTGTCGGTGCAAAAATGTCTATTTCCATATACTTGGTATACTGCGCATGCGCAGAATGACATCAGTTTTACGTCACGTCCACCCAGTCGGATGATCGTTCACGAATGCTTCATATTGATACCTCACTCGACTCCATCGGACCATTAGGGGTCTACCTAGACCCCAAAACGTCTATTTCCTTACCCTTTTCCCACAATTCCCTGTCTGCGTATGCGCAGAATGTTGAAAACGGACGACGCACTAGTCCAGGCGGATGCTCCCTCATGAGAGCTTCAAAATAAGACCTCATACGACACCATAGGATCATTATGGGCTCACCTCGACCACAAAACGTCTATTTCCATACCCTTTTCCCACAATTCCCTGTCTGCGCATGCGCAGAATGCCGAAAACGGTCGACACACTAGTCCAGGTGGATGCTCCATCACGAATGCTTGACATTGATACCTCACTCGATCCAATCGGCCCACTAGGGACTCACCTACATCCCAAAACGTCTATTTCCATACCCTTTTCCCACAATTCCCTGTTTGCGCATGCGCAGAATGTTGACAACGAACGATACACTAGTCCAGGCGGATGCCCCCTCACATAGGCTTCACATTGATACCTCACTCGATCCAATCGGTCCATTAGGGGCCCATCTAGACCCCAACACGTCTATTTCCATACCCTTTCTCTACTGCGCATGCGTAGAATGACGTCAGTTCCACGTCGCATCCAGCCCGTTGGATACTCCCTCACGTATGCTTCATACTGATACCTCACTCGACCCAATCGGTCCACTAGCGGTCCCTACAAATTGCCGAACATTCTCACTAAAACCCACGGTTTTGGGACTACTTTCGGTCCGCGAAGGCAGACCGCATCACCGCCAGACCGCATCACCGCGGAGGAATACATGCTCCCAAGGTCACGCCAGACCGGAAGTGACGTCATACCTGCGCACACCGCCCCTTCGCACAACGCCCCAATACCGGCCCATTTTTTTCTCACACATGCGCAGTGAGGCGAAAAAGGCTTTAAATGCACTTATACTACTACTAATATGGCATATCGAAATCATTACCAGTACGGTTTCAACCATGTATTTTAATAATGAGTTACGGTACAAGTTTTATTTGTGGAAGGACTGTCTATGAGGAATTATAATCACATATGTACTGCATCTTAGCGTTCTAAGGGCATTTCACGTTTCACTTAACACTACCCTTAGATTTTCGCTGTGATTCGGCATGTATTTCACACGGCGCCATCTATCTAGAGGCAGATAATCCAGTTCGAAAGTTGTTCCCAAAGCATGAGGTCAAATGTTGGCCCCATTTAAACGAGCCAATGAAATTATCTGTATTCAAATATTTCTCACACATGCAAACATGTCAGTTTTATGAGGCGCAAGGCTGGGGGAGTCTACGCGAGAGTTGTGCAAATTAGCTATTTTATTTTTCACTCTAGTGGAGCATGCTTCTTTGTTTATCTTAAGAAACAAACGGCCTAAAATATTTGAAAACAAAATAAAATCGGCGGCAAACCACAGGAAAATGATATGCTTTTTATTTTGTGATGGGGGCACTTCGAGGCCCACCATGGGATCGCTTCAATCGATCGCATTCTGGAGGTGTGTCTTCGTTGTATGAATGTGATTGCACCGATGTCGGATGTAACGGGACCAGTCGGATGTGACCATTTGGGAAACGCCCTATTACACTGAGATAGCACCCGTTACCGCATGGCTACGAGCAGAAGTTTCTACGTATGATCGTGCCATGCGTTCGGATGATGATGTACTGTCTCAGTGTGATATGAGAGGAGATACTATGTTTTCTGGGAACCTGTTATGCCACTTCGAGCACAGTCCGTATCTAGAGCTACTCTCCCTGATATGGTCGATCCAGGTTAATTATGTCGGAGTGGTAGGCACTGCCGCTGATAAGGAAACGACCGCCATGTTGGTTTTGCTTCACTTCGATTGAAAAGGGTGACAATTTTTAGGGAAACCAGCAAAAACTGTTATCGGTGGTTATCCGTCAATAGATCCAAAAGTTTTAATTTTTCAGGGACAATCTACCGCGTGCTGGGAAAGGGGGGGGAGAGATTTGAGGCGAGTTGACGACGGTGATACACGGCGATCGTTCACCTGTTCCCAACGAAAACGGCCGCATCTGACTCCGATTTTACATCATTGAGGTGATGACATGATTCGGTAAAAAGTTACCTCTCCAAATTATAATGCTACAGTTCTATTAAACTCCAAGAAATGAACGAAAGTTTGGACGGAATAATAGAATGAAAAATTGTACGAAAGTTTGGACGGAATAATAGAATGAAAAATTGTATGCATGTGTGGCCGTAGCTAAGATTCATAGTTTCTCCTAGACCTAGTAGTCGAACTACTAGGTCTAAGCGTCTCTCTTCCCTCAACGCTATGCCGACGACAAAAACAATTCCCAGTTGGTAACTTGAACATCTCCATGGCGCACTTATTATTACCTTTGCGCCCTATTGGACCTTCATTAACTTGAGAAAATGGGTCGCCATGAATAAAAATACAGAAATGGCAGACTAAATGGCCCTTCGTCAGTCATATATTAATTACAGACGTTAAAATTATCCCTATGGTATGGTGGCCGATAAGGGACATCGCTAGGTATGTGGTTTGGTAACACGAAGGCAGGATGCGAAGCGCGAAGGCAGGATGCGAAGCGCGAAGTCCAAACACGAAGGCAGGATGCGAAGTGCGAAGGCAGGATGCGAAGTGCGAAGGCAGGATGCGAAGCGCGAAGTCCAAACACGACTTCGCGCTTCGCATCCTGCCTTCGTGTTTGGACTTCGCGCTTCGCATCCTGCCTTCGTGTTTGAACTTCGCGCTTCGCATCCTGCCTTCGCGCTTCGCATCCTGCCTTCGTGTTTGGACTTCGCGCTTCGCATCCTGCCTTCGCGCTTCGCATCCTGCCTTCGTGTTTGGACTTCGCGCTTCGCATCCTGCCTTCGCGCTTCGCATCCTGCCTTCGTGTTTGAACTTCGCGCTTCGCATCCTGCCTTCGCACTTCGCATCCTGGCTTCGTGTTTGGACTTCGCGCTTCGCATCCTGCCTTCGCGCTTCGCATTCTGCCTTCGTGTTTGGACTTCGCGCTTCGCATCCTGCCTTCGTGTTACCACTATAAATTTTCCAGTATTCTTAATGCTGAGAGATTTTGTTACCGACAACTGATTGATTTAGTCAAATTTATTATCAAGGCTGGGGATTTAAAAAAATTGATCCTTTATTTTTTTTCCTGTTTAGTTTTAATTTTGCGTCCAACTTCATTTGTCGTCCTCCATATTTTGTAATCATATTCTGGTCCTGTGATACAATTATATATACCAGTATTTAATATGTTAAGTTTCTGTGATACAGTATGATATGTAATACTATTATGCTTGGTTTCTGTGAAACATTTATTGTATGTTTTCCAATCTTATGTAAAATTTCCGACCATATTATTATTGTATAGCAAATGTCGTGATTGATATGAAGAATTTCCGACGATATATCCGACGTTAAAATATTGACGGATGACGCTGTCTTCAATAAAATCGAGCATAAATGAACTATACTTTGAATCAAGAAAATCAGCGATTTTGACTGTATCGAGTGACGAAAGGGTTCCGGCAATAAAGAAAGACTGGTCTTGTACTCGTCTATCTAAGCATATACAGACTTTATTCTTCATGTAAACCATCCCGACGAGAAAGGCGACTATACTCTGATCTCGGCATTGGTAAATAAAATAATTCAAATGGCGGCCTGGCCTCGCTTTCATCGGGTCATGCGCAGTGGCACTTGTTTTGACTTCGCGCTTCGCATCCTGCCTTCGTGTTTGGACTTCGCGCTTCGCATCCTGCCTTCGCACTTCGCATCCTGCCTTCGTGTTTGGACTTCGCACTTCGCATCCTGCCTTCGCGCTTCGCATCCTGCCTTCGTGTTTGGACTTCGCGCTTCGCATCCTGCCTTCGCGCTTCGCATCCTGCCTTCGTGTTTGAACTTCGCGCTTCGCATCCTGCCTTCGCGCTTCGCATCCTGCCTTCGTGTTTGGACTTCGCGCTTCGCATCCTGCCTTCGTGTTACCAAACCACATACCTGAAACAATGCAGCGATGTCCCTTATCGGCCACCATACTATGGAGCCTGAAATCGAGGGTCAAGAAGATTGGCATTTCTGTCATAATAGACCCCGTGTATACAGGGGATGATGATCACAACATCGATTATGATATTTTTATTCATGGCGGCCCATTTTCTCAAGTGAAGGTCCAATAGGGCGCAAAGGTAATAATAAGTGCGCCATGGAGATGTTCGAGTTCGCAACAGGGAAATGTATTTGTCGTCGGCATAGCGTTGAGGGAAGGGAGACGCTATGAATCTTAGCTAGTCTGGCCGTGGGTTCAATCTTCGATGTTCCAGGGAGAGAGAGAGAGAGAAAGAGAGAAAGAGAGAGAATTACCGTAAGGTTTAACGTCGCGTTCAGCAATATTTCAGCTAAATAGTGACGATGCTCCAGGGAGGTATACTCTCCAGTATAGTCACATTTTTACTTTAAACTGGGAAATTCCAGAGAACTGGAGTGTGAGGGGCTTTATTCTCCAACTGTTATTTCTTGGTTTGGTATTTTCTCAAATGAATTTACTGGAGTAAAATTCCACCATGGCAGCTGCATCAGTCCGTATTGCACATTTTCACTTGTACCAAATTAATATCTGTCATAAGGAAATTTAAAACTAAACATTCCAAACTACATGTAACGTAATTTTAATCATAACATCAATATTTTGCCTTGAAATCATAGCATAAGGGCTTCGTATCACAGTACACAGATGATAAACATAATAATAGGTTGCTGAAACCATATTAGGGCTTGCCCCTGCGAGGCTCACGCGGATATGATCTTTAGGACCTGATACTCGCCTTGATATGAATTCATCAACCTATTATTATATACTTTTCATCTGATATTTCATATCCTGTATCCTGTTCCACTAATGTACATGTGTACTTAGACATCTGTTATGATAGATTAGCAGCTTGATGAGCTTAAATATTCAAACCACACTAGATTGACCTCAGTATCGAGTGTAAGTACAGTTTCCGTCTGCATTAGTCACGATATTATCTAAACTAAGCTTCACCCCACCCCATAAACCAGTTTAGATAGCTTTATCATAACATAATCATATGAAGCAGCCACTAATCCTAGGATGGATTCTGACCTTTCCAGGACTGTCCCACCCACTATCTCCTAAATCAAGCTTTACTCCATCCCATGAAACTCTATACATTTTAAAAACTTACATGGTAGCACACTCATAAAGGTAGTCAATACTCTGACTGACGCTCTCCCAAGAATGCGTCAACATGACACCCCATACGACCCAATAGGACCAATCTCGACCCACCCCCCCCCAAAAAAAACTCCATTCAAACGAGCTTTTTCCACTGCGCTTGTGCAGATGGACGGCATTTCCACGACGCATCGATCAATTCAGACGCTCCCCCACGTGTGCTTCGATATGACACCTCACACTACCCATTCGAACCAATATCGGTCCATCTCTACCTTAAAACATCCACTCGAATGCCCTTTTTCCACTGTGCATGCCCAGGTATTTCCACGAAACCCATCCATCCAGTCGGACTCTTCTCTGCGAGTGCTTCAAACTGATACCCCACACAGCTCATTTAGACCAGTGATAGTCATCCGCGTCTCCAAAATGTCCACCTCAGGCTTGTCTGTGCACTGCGCATGCGCAGTCAGAACTTTTCAACAAAAGTCACCCAATGGCCACAAGACCCCTACCATTGTATTATACAGCATGAGACAGAGACGAGAGATCCTGAAGGATCTTGGCGCCCACCATTGTCCGATAATTGTAAGCTAATGACAAGAGGATCTTTTTGTCCATTGTTACTAAGAACAAACGATTGATTTGTAATTATGTTTACAGAATTTCGAATCTGAGCGAAAAAGATCAAGAAAGAGACACCAAGATATAATCTAAATTTCAGGAGTTTCAAGATTTCTAGAAACTCTACTTATGTCGATTGCTATAATGCAAGAGAAATGAGCAAAGTTAGTCTGAAGGTGAATGTACATGTACGGAGGATCCTTCGTCTTCGTTTTGTAGTATTTTTTTTATTATTTTTTTTTGCACGTGTCATCATTGGGTGCGGGAAGCGAAGACAAATGTATTTGACACTTTGGCATGAGCTATGAAACATACTTAAGATTTTATAATTAGGAACGAATGCTAATTCTTTTCTGTTTATTGGGCTAGTTTGATATATCTCTTTTAAGATACCATGCTCGAAAATAGTAAGATGGTACAATACTTAATACTGAAGGGATCCGGTCCGCGCAGTAATGTTGAAACTTCGAAAGTGCCTGAATCCTGATTATCTCCCTAGGATCGAAACATGCAGTAGTCTACAGTTGTCGAGTTGTGACGCTGAGTCACAAGAGTGACGTCCTTTCATGTAGCCGACCCACCGGCAGACGAAAAGGTGGAAGCAGTTCACTTGCAACTGCATGGACTAAAGAAAACTTATTTAAAATTTGAAGAAATACATTTTAATTTCGAATTATTCGAACTCCTTGATAGGGAAGGTGAAGGTATGGATATTCTCTATACTCAATTTATAGAATATGCCTCACCGTTTGATCCGCCGACTCTTGTGATGCAACGTCACAACTCGGGAATACCGTATTAAATTGAGGCGTAACTTGGATTTTCGAATCGGACGAAGGAAGGTATCTTGCACAACTAGGCCCCATGTGGGACCTCAATATCAAATTTCGGAAAGATCCATGAAGAATTTCCTGAGACTTCACGATAATGTTTCAAGCGGAAATTCAAGATGGCCACCTAGTGGCCATATTGGATTTTCGAATCTGACCAAAAAAGGTATCTTGCGCAACTGGACCACAAGGGAACCTGTGTACCAAATTTAAGAAAGATCCATGAAGTACTTCCTGAGAAATCACGATAAAAAAGTTTCATGGTGAAATCCAAAATGGCCGCCTGGTGGGCAAATCCCGTTTTCGAATCGGACCGAAAAAGGTATCGTGCACAACTAGACCCCAAGGTGAACCTGTGTACCAAATTTGAGAAAGATCGACGCAGTACTTCTGGAGAAATCACGATAAAGTTTCATGGTGAAATCCAAGATGGCCGCCTGGTGGCCATATTGGATTTTCGAATCGGACCAAAAAAGGTATCATGCACAATTAGACCCCAAGTGGAACCTGTATACCAAATTTGAGAAAGATCCATGTAGTGGTTTCTGAGAAATCGCGATAACAAGGTTTCATGGGGAAATCCAAGATGGCTGCCTTGTGGCCATATTGGATTTTCGAATCGGACCAGAAAAGGTATCTTGCACAACTAGACCCTGAGGGGAACCTGTGTACCAAATATGACAAAGATCCATGCAGTAGTTCCTTAGAATTCACGATAACAAAATTTCACGGGGGAAATTCAAAACGACCACCTGTTGGCCATACTGGATTTCCAAATCGGGCCAAAAAAGGTATCTTGTACAACGGGACCCCAAGGGGAACATGTGTACCAAATTTGAGAAAGATCCAAGCAGTACTTCCTGAGAAATGACGATAAAGTTTCATGGGGAAATCCAATATGGCTGCCTGGTGGCCATATTGGATTTTCGAATCGGACCAGAAAAGGTATCATGCACAATTAGACCCCAAGTGGAACCTGTATACCAAATTTGAGAAAGATCCATGTAGTGGTTTCTGAGAAATCGCGATAACAAGGTTTCATGGGGAAATCCAAGATGGCTGCCTTGTGGCCATATTGGATTTTCGAATCGGACCAGAAAAGGTATCTTGCACAAGTAGACTCTGAGGGGAGCTGTGTACCAAATTTGAGAAAGATCCGTGAAGTACTTCCTGAGAAATGACGATAAAGTTTCATGGGGAAATCCAATATGACTGCCTGGTGGCCATATTGGAGTTTCGAATCGGACCAGAAAAGGTACCTTGCATAATTAGACCCCAAGGGGAACCTGTGTACCAAATTTGAGAAAGATCCATGCAGTAGTTCCTGAGAAATCGTGATAACAAGGTTTCATGGGGAAATCCAAGATGGCTGCTTGGGGGCCATATTGGATTTTCGAATCGGACTGGAAAAGGTATCTTGCACAACTAGATCCCAAGGGGAACCTGTGTACCAAATTTGAGAAAGATCCACAAAGTAGTTCCCGAGAAATCGCGATAACAAGAATTGTTTACGGACGGACTGACGACGGACGACGGACAGACGACGGACGGACGACGGACCACGGACGAAAAGCGATTTGAACAGCCCACCATCTGGTGATGGTGGGCTAAAAACAAGGTACCACACCCCATACCACAAATGTCCATACATGGGTTCCCCATTGGGTCTATATCATAGAGGTATATATATATCCACCCTCTAATAGGTATATCAGGGTAATTCTCTCTTGATGAGATTGCAGGACTGTACCCGAGCTTCAAGAACATACGGTAAGTCATACATCCTTCGTACACCTCCCACACACGTAAACTTCCTTCAATATCCGAGCCAAGTCCAAAACACAACACACCAAGTGGGCTTGATGAATTTTTTTTCATCATCTAAAACTACAAATAAAAATATTGCATGGCCAGCGTGCTACAGCCTTACAAATTAAATTGCACGCTGGTCAGTAAAACCAAGAGTCGCACACACAATCATGTTGACAGGCAGATGCAAAATCTGACGCAGGCGGCGCAATTTACAAGAGGGTACATGTAATATAGCAAGCAATGCATGACGCAAATACATGTAGATTAAAGCAGCATATACATGTATCACAAACCCTTAACCCTGAAACATACAGTCTATATTGCTTTAGTATGGACTATATAATATTCGTATATTTGTTCTTAATCAACTCTAATTATTTGAAATATACACAGTACTTACAGTATGTATGTGGGTGGGTGGGGGCAGGTAAAATGCCGATAAAAGCACTATTAAAAGATTCACGCAAAGCTGGAGCAGAATGAATATTTTTACAAGAATTCTGTTTATAAAAGGCGGCGAAAGCAGCGCCCTCTACCATGCCACGAACCAGCTAACCAGCACCCACGTGGTATGTTGTGTTTTACGACAACTAGATCGAGTTTAACCCAAAACACAACACACCAAGTGGGCTTGATGGATTTTATTAGTAAGTAAAATCATCATCTAAAACTACAAATAAAAATATTGCATGGCCAGCGTGCTACAGCCTTACAAATTAAATTGCACGCTGGTCAGTAAAACCAAGAGTCGCACACACAATAATGTTGACAGGCAGATGCAAAATCTGACGCAGGCGGCGCAATTTACAAGAGGGTACATGTAATATAGCAAGCAATGCATGACGCAAATACATGTAGATTAAAGCAGCATATACATGTATCACAAACCCTTAACCCTGAAACATACAGTCTATATTGCTTTAGTATGGACTATATAATATTCGTATATTTGTACTTAATCAACTCCAATCCATATCGTAGGGGTAAAGTAAACAAAGGATTATCACAGACAATTAATAGAGCGCAAGATCTGGAAGGTATTATCATGATTGGGACGGATTTACTTAAAAACGCTATCGCTCTTCCAATCACCTATAGCTCTTACCACTGGGAGGGGAACCCCTGCGCAAACAAGCCAGGTAGTACCCCCGCGTCTGAGGCTATGAGTATTGTAATCTTCAGCGGGGAGGCCAATTTGGCGAACTAGCTGATCGAGCTTAACTCTAAACTGAGCCGAAGAAAGAGCCCGGGGTTCACCATTATGTAAATAAGCAAACACCGGGGAGTGTCCTCCTACCGCACCGGACAATAAGAAAAACCTCATAACTGCAGACGCCGGGCATATCGGGTTATTAGGCAAAAGGGTAGA
Organism: Hanleya hanleyi; assembly: GCA_036873755.1. Taxonomy (NCBI): domain Eukaryota; kingdom Metazoa; phylum Mollusca; class Polyplacophora; order Lepidopleurida; family Hanleyidae; genus Hanleya; species Hanleya hanleyi. Next base: position 11,484 of record JAVTVY010008035.1, read on the forward strand.
GCGATTTCGTGGACTCTTTGACGGAACTGGTTAGTCTTAGAAGTTCGAACCCTAAGCACCACGCCCTGATAAACAATACAAGCATCACCACGAACAATACATTTATTCGGGGAACCATCAGAAGGTATAGTGATATTACTAACACGCAAAAGACCAAAGAAACCTGTAACTAGTGTGGCCCACAATTGTAGGTCTGACAAAATAGACATATCTAGATAGGTCTTCATATCATTTAAATGTTTCACAGTCAGAGGCAACTTAAAATTCTCAGAAGAACCTTTAACCCGTTTAATCCCAGTTAACAGTGATTTTGACCTTCAGTTGTCGTGAATAGGGTCCAGGAGATCATGGCTTTAGAGCGAGCTAAAAAAGCAACGTAACAGAGGAGCACACTATTCGACACCGGGACAGGGAGACAATTGATTTTTTTACAGAAGTCCAAGTAACACTTTATCTGGGAGCCATATGTTCGTTTTGTAGAGATTGCCAATGCATTCGATTCCCAGAATGACACCTCCGTAGCCAATTGTCGCAGTAATTCTGCCACTGTTTGATCTGTTTAGAGACAAAATACATAGCGCCGTAAGACATATGGTAGGGCAGCCAGTAACAATCGGGTGTAGCAAATGCGAACTGTTGAACCATGGTACTAACATATCTATGCATTTGACCTGGCATGTGAAAACGGGAAATGGAATCCGCCAGTACATTAAATTCTCCCGGAAGAAAAACAGCATACACAGTAAAATCATATGTCAAAGATAATGTGCTTAACTCGTCTAACAACGCTAACAGATGCCCAGAGCCTGTAGTGCCATTATTAATGACACACGCTGTAACAGAATTATCCGTATATACAATAACACGTTTACCAGCCCAACTATATTTCCAGCGTTTAGCCGCCTCTATGACCATACCTAACTCTAATACATTGATACTCCGGGTTGTCTATGTCCCAGACACGATACGTCCAGTCCATGCTGCAGAACGCTCTGCCTGCGACTGGACACGCATCCGTCTGGACCGAGACCTGTGGCCTCCAATCCCAAATCAACCTACGATTATTTGTATGGCACAGAGAGGACAACCACCACTGCAAATCCCCAACTATAGGGGTCAAGCGAATCTTATGATATGGCAATCTTAACCCTTTAAACAGAGTATACACGCGCCTAGTATGAAGACGACCCCAATTAATAACATTGGAAGCCCATGTAAGCTTGCCAGCTAATTGTTCTAATTGCTTTCTGGTAGCCCGACGTTTCAGAGAAAACTTTTTAACTTCTTCAATCAACTTTTCTAATTTACAGGGTTCGAGTGATAGATTATTCTGGACTGTATCAATTTCAATACCTAAAAAGGTCAATCTATTACATGGATCAACAACTTTAGACCAGTTTATACGAAACCCCAATTTCCTCAGCGAGAAAATTAAAGTATTGAAAGCTTCCTGACATGCACTAAAGGAGTCATCGTGGATTATAAAGTCATCGAGGTAGGCAGCACATTTAAAGCCCCGTTTGCGCATCATTCGGCATACGCTTTGAGTCAATCTATGAAAAACCCCAGGAGATTTCCGGGCACCGAAAGGTAGACGAGCATCCACATAAAATGAAGGATCCTCTTCTCCAGAGAAAGTCCATTGTAGTCCCGTAAAGGCATAATTAGAGGGGTGGATTCCCACCGAACGATAAGCAGATTGTAAATCCACTTTAGCCATAAAGTCACCTGGTTTCAAATCGTCCAGTACCTCTCTCACTGTTTGGTAAGATTGAGTTTCTTTAGTAGCATAATCATTCAAACTATGACCCGCCGGTCTACTGGCATCATGAATGAGACGAATATTACCATTGGGTTTTGGTACAGCTGCAATAGCACTGATAATAGTTGGTGGAGATTGAACTTTAACATAGTTATTGTCTTCAATTTCGTCCCTAATAACTTTTTCCACCCTATCCCTGGCATCTATGGCAGATCGACTATTTGGAGTAAAAGCTTTAGTTGTTATCTCGTTAACGTTATCCACAATGGAAAAACCATGGGTAATTCCCTGAATTAGAAAATCCCTATCTTCGTCACCTGCTAACTCTTCCTCCCAAGCAGGTAAACACTTTGAAGTGGGAGCTACACTGGCAGAGCAAGTTACGAATTTAAGTTTTTTGAAGCTGATTGGTTCGACTTGTGTGTAAATTCTCCATGGGAACTGGAGAAGCACGAACCACAAATATGGGAATAATTACACACTGGTAAGTTACAACCGTGTCGGCCATTGAACTTCCCGCAAACTGGTTTTCCGGTAGTGGGGTCAAATTTAGATTTCTGTGCCGAATGGCCCTTCTGGTTATACGTAGAATTCCTGAAGCCTGAATCAAACTTTCCAGGCTGCTTGTTTCGTAGCATAGCCTGCATTACAACCGTATTATCTTTGTCCCATGCCTAAGAGTTCTGGTGTTGCAGTCGCCTGAATTCCATGTCGAAATTTAACACAGAAGACCAATCGAAGACTTGCGCGAATGTAGCCACCTTTGAGAGATAGGTAACATATGCCAGTAATCCCTCTTCAGGACAACGATCTTTGGTCACCATTTCAGCCAAGATTTTAACACTCCCCTCCATGTACTGGGCCAAGGATAATTTTTCCGGGGCAATTTTCGTGTCTTTTAGTTTCAACTCGAAAGGACCCATATCTACATTCCGTGAATTTCTACTCTGGGGGGCAAGCGACACAAAGTGTCTAACTTGGCGCAAGGGAATCTTAGAGTTCGACACAGAATTTATAGACGAGAGGCCAGACAAAATTTGTTGCAACATACCGTCATTGATATCATGGGCCGCCATATTTCCCGAGTCATTCACTTGTCTTGAATTCGTCAAATTTTCGGCAGTAGGCCCTGTTGCCTGCCATAAAATGGAAAAAATGTCCGTAGTTGAAATATTGGCCACATTTAAATGGTCTTCTTCTCTCATGTTAGAGGGGGTCCGCATAGAGTCCGCTCGACTTCCAGCACCGTTAGTTTGTGGTCTCTGCTCCGCCATTTTTTCCCGGGCGTCTTCACCAAACTGATATCCAGGAACCTCGTGCAACGCCTGTTTTAAAACCAGCCGTCGCCCCAGCGGTAATTCCGAGAACGTCGAGTTTACTAGTTCAGGAGAGAGTAGCTTCAAACTGGAAGCGGTTTCAAATCTTTCGTCAATTAGCGCTGCAATAGTTTCCGTGTGCAAATCGTTGTCTTTTGCCCACGTCTGAATGTCAAATTCCCTCTCACGTTCTCTCTGCTCGCCCCGTGTACGAGCTAGCTCAGCTTCAGGCATATTTGCTGCTAGCGAAGCAGATAAAAATAGCAGGTAAAAACGGCAGGTAAAATGCCGATAAAAGCATATTTTTACAAGAATTCTGTTTATAAAAGGCGGCGAAAGCAGCGCCCTCTACCATGCCACAAACCAGCTAACCAGCACCCACGTGGTATGTTGTGTTTTACGACAACTCGATCGAGTTTAACCCGACAAGCGCATGGTTTTACATGTAGCCTGTCTTCTTTGTATAAATAGAAGGCAGCATGATCGATGTCATATGAGGATTTTCCAGCAAGAGTGAGTGGGTGAGTGAGTGAGTGATTGAATAGGGTTTAACGTCGCTTTCAACATTTTTTCCAGCTATATCATGACAGGGAAGGGAAGAGAGCGGGAGGGGTTGGGGTACCTACTTGTAACAGAGCAGATCCACCATTTTGTTAATATGTTAGAAAATTTCGCAACAACACTGACACCGCCGGACACAAAAAGCCGGATACTGGGATCGCACTGAACATAGACTCGTATTAACAACATCATACAGCACTTGTTCTGTTTATCGAATATTTCACTCACTTGTATGGGTATCTTGTACCCCAGAGAGTTGGGGATCCCGTCCACAAGAATATTTAAGAACATATCATGAGTTCTCCGCTTACCACTCGGGACAATCCCGGAGATTACTGGACATTGCCGAAGATTCTCGGACATTTAGGCGGAGTGACAACCAGAGTGTTTGAAGTCTCATGAACCTCACCATGGGACTACTTTCTGTCCGCGGAAGCCTAACCTTGGTACCGAAAGTGAACGCATGTGTGTGCGCGTGTGTATGAGTCTGTGTGTATGTGTGGATCACCGCCGTTAATGACTACATCACCGCGGAGAAATACACCCCGGGGTCAAGGTACCGGAAGTGCACTCAATGTACCTTTGCCGGAACTATAGTGAACTTTACCTCTATGACGTCACAAATATACAAATTTTTAATGTCAAGGGACCTGAATTTGCGCTTTTATTACTGCTTACCTAAAATTGACCTGAATCCAGTAGATCATGGGTTCCGGTTCTGAAAGATATTAGTGTAACGAAAGTGCAGAATGAAACGACCCCTTGGGTTCCCCTTTAATAAATCACAGCTGGTGTTTTGACACGTGACTACTGTGAAATCGAAAGTGACATTGTGTTCATGTGTGCGGTTCACTTACCTGATGGAATTCAACGCTGTAATTTTCCTAGAATGAACTACAATAATCCGGGAGACAGACAATGCCTCGAAATCCCGGTGAAGTTATCTCAAACGATCAGTCAGGACGGAAAAAGGAACGCTGGTGAGCTCGCTTGCTTCGCTGTAGATGACGTCAGTCAGGAATCCGGAAGTCGGTTTCAGAGAATATGCAGATGAGGGACAGTGAACTTTGCAGTCGTCGTGTGAATTAACCAGAGAGAGTTGGAAGCTGAGATTTACCAGTTACGTCCGATATGAATTATGGTTTGTTCCTCCATAGCCATATTTATCCAGCGAAGTCCAGATAAACTGATCGGAGGGAAGTGTGATTATTTGACAATAAAGAGGGCGCTGGCATCGTCGAGTTGTTTCTACCTTTATCTGCAGGAGAACGTTCTGTTTCTACCTTTATCCACAGAAGAGCGGTAGCCCTATATAACCTAGACTTCCGCGGAAACGAGGCAGACCAGCAGAAACTTCAAGGTGAGAACACGCACAATCTATTGGGGAGAAGAAATCCAATACATTGCCGGGCCGGAGAAGGGCCGCGATCAGGCCGCCGAATTTGTGCCGCCGCCGGGCCGGGACCAGGCCGCCGAATTGAAGAAGTGCCGCCGCCGAATCCTATAGCATCACTTCATACATTTACACTCACTTGCATTCACACGTCCGGGCTGTGTTTACTCTACTCCGATCTCTACGTATCTCAACCGTAACGCACAGTTGTGTGGGTATTGCGCTGGGTGTTAGAGTATAGACACTTATCGTCAATGGTTATTCCTATCTCTACTGCACGGTTGTGCAGGTTGAGCTCTGGGAATTAACTAACGGCGTTAGTGTTGATAGCATGGCCATACCTTAGCCGCATCTCTACTTGACTCGACCGTATTGAACAGTCGTGCTCGTACGGCCCTGTGGTTAATGGTATCGATTAAGCTGTATCCGGTAGGAGACGCTCGTCTCTGTGAAGAGGGTACAGCTAAACCAAATCATACACAGTTCTTACCTAAGCAATTATCCATGCACACACGTACTTAAACACACAGCCTACAGGTTGAAATACATTCACGCTAACACTCACAAGCTACAGTCTAGAGCTTGATATATATACACATACCCAGTAAATCGTACCATAAACGATTATCCATTCACGCCTCCATAAGCATACAGTCTCTCACCACCCTGTACATACAATGAGTAATTCACGGCCAATCATAGATTAATACTGTCTCATACAGTAGTATATAAAGGGGGAATCCTTGACCAGATGCCCATCTATTGTAGTTGACCATACAGTAGTATAGAGAGAGGGTACCTATACCAGGTGCCCATACAGTAGTATAGGAAGAGGGTTACTAGACCAGGTGCCTACCCATCCACCGTGTGTTATCGATGTCCGATCCTATGTGGACCGTGTAGCCGTGAACTCTAGCCTTGATGATTCCTCCTTGGAGCGGGGGCGTATTCCTACTAGGGGTGCCGTCTGCTGCTGTGGTGAGCCGTGCAGTTGAATAGTCCTGCGGTGTTACAGAGAGACGGGCCGGTGCCGTAGAAGCCTTTGTACTGTGATAGTACTGTCGTGTCCAGGCCGTCCGCATACATTGACAGTTATCAACGCTTGGAGGGGCTTAGTCGTGTAAGACGAGACACGACGACGACGAGAAGTCCATACCACCCGAGGGAAGAAGACCGGGGGAAGGAAGACACACGCCGGACATAACCACGGAGGGGCCAGGTCGTGTAACACGAGACACGATGTAGAGTTCATCCATACGGGAGTGAACGAAGATCTGGGGAAGGAAGATAGACGCTGGATCCTACCACGAAGACCCGAGGAAGGAAGATAGAAGCTGGACCCAACCACGAGAGAACCGGTCGTGACCAGACTGTGGCTGTGACCAGGCCTGATCACGATATAGCTAGGGCTATATAATTTTGTATATATCTTTCTATTTTATTGAACTTCGGTTAAAGATAACTATAAGAATACAGGTAAATCCAATTCATAGATCAGGGATCTTCTTTTCAGGGATTGTACGCTACCGCGATCTGAATCCTGTATTCCTGCTCATAGAATTATATGTCAGTATTGTATTAATTTGCTTTGGTTGTCATTACAGGTCTTCCTTTCCAACCTCCTCGATCCAGGTGACAGGTTGAATCGAACTCCCTCGTTGGCCAAGATCAGTCCACGAGTGCGTTCCCGGTAGCCTGACAGTTTGTCTTGGGGACCCTGCGCACTCTCTTGTGGATCTGAAACATCCGTTCCCCACGTTAAACGTTTCAACTGGTGGCAGCGGTGGGATGGCCAACATCTGGGAGACGAAGGAAAGGAGACCAAGCCTGGCGGATAGCATGGATCCGGACCAGACAACTATGAACATGACTGGAGATTTCGGCGCCGAGTTACGACAACCGGGAGTCCGGGGCCAACCACCTGACGAAAGAGGAGCCCGACCGAAATTCTCCACGAAGCCGAGTCCATGGGAACAACATGAAACGGAAAGAGGCGCATGTTCCGGCGATCTACTACAGCTAATCTGGGTTATGAAAATCTTCTTGATTTGTCCACGCAGGAACTAGAATCGGTGCTGTTAGCACCACCAGCTGACCTGACGCCGCGACCTTCAGCGGAGAGGGCTACCGAAGATCGACGGAGGGGGCGTGAGCCAGTAGATGTGCAGCCTGACGTTGACCGGAGAAGAGAGGTAGAAGACCATCGTAGCGCCATCCACGTATTGTGTACATCGATGACCTCCATGATGGGACAGATGTCAACGATACTGAGAAATCAAAGTTCCAATGACGAGATGACTCAACCGAATGTTGAAGATTACAGTCATTCTGGGCCGGCCGGACTGGAAAGAGGGCGCCGAGCCGCAGAGACGCCACAACGGGGTCGAGACGAAGCCGCATCTGGGACGACGTCGAGGCGAGATGAGTCACCGCCAAGAAGACGCCGGGATGAACCACCTTCAGTTACATGGGATCAGCCGTTACAGACGTCAACGCCCATGGGGGAACCTAGACGGCTAAAGACGACGATGGTGAAGGCCGCTACCTACGATGGTACCACGCCATGGCGAGACTATTTGGCTCACTTCGGGCACTGTGCCGTGATAAATGGATGGACATACCAACAACAGGGTCAATGCCTAGCCGTCGCCTTACGGGGGTCAGCTCACCAAGTATTAACCAGCCTTAAGTCTGCACCGGGCAGTACCGACTACGACCGTCTGAAGGAAGCCCTGGAGAAGCGATTTGCCACTCCGAATCAGATGGATCTGCACAAATCGCAGCTGAGGACTAGATACCGCGAGAGGGATGAAGATCTTCCGGGCCTAGCTCAGGCATTGATCCGCCTGACACAGTTGGCTTATCCTGATGCCGGAGACGACATTCAAGATACCCTAGCCAAGGATCAGTTCCTGGACGCCATCGGTGATGAGTTGAGATTCTGGCAGACGAGGCCTAAAACCTTGGATGCAGCAGTACATGCGGCCGTGGAACAGGAGGCATTCAAGATCTCCCAGCATCGGAAACCCTGGCCGACAGCCAAGTCAACTGCCCCGGGGGAGGAAGATGAAGCAGCCGCATCCACCGAAGACGATGACACGGAGAATCAACGATTGAGAGAAGAAGTAAAGATGTTAAAGGAGACGATTCAGCGGAACAGTGAACCACAAAGACCAGAACGGCAACGACGATACCAGTCGAGATGGGGACATAGACGTGACCGTCAACAACCATACGGCGGCCATGATTGAACAACGGGATGCTGGTCATGCGGAAAAGACGGGCATTACCGTGTGAATTGTCCAGAGTTGCGCAGGCCGCATGATCATCCACCCCCAGGACAAGCGAAATCTCCGCCGAAACCTCCTACGGTGAATACATCTGGTGAGGCCGGATTGTATCTCCGGGCCAAGATGGGGTCCGTAGGATTGTGGTGCTGCGTCGACACAGGTGCATCGGTTTCTCTTCTGAACGTGCGGGTGTACAACCAGCTGAGTCCCCGACTTAGGCCGGCATTGAGAAGTCCCTCCTTTACGTCCATTCGTATGGCCGATGGTACGAGCATGCCACTACAGGGTGAAGCAGACTTTAAGATAACTATAGATGGGACTACCCGGACTCAGACGATGATTGTTGAATCATTGACAGTGGATGCCCCCCTTGGTTATGATTTCCTGAGTACCCACTGTACTGCGATTGATACGGAGAAGCACCGGGTGAAGTATGGCGGCCGATATGTACAGTGTGAGGTCGTGGGTAGCCACGAATGCCATCGGGTGTCTGTAACAGAGACTTTTACTATCCCAGCTGGAGCTGAGGCAGTGGTGACGGGGACAGTCCGAGGCGCTCTACCGGGAGAGGTCGGAATGGTGGAAAATATTACTGAGTTCACACAAAAGACTGGAACCATGGTGGCCAGAGCCCTGGCCGAAGTTGACCGTGACCATGAAGTTACCCTGCGGTTCCTTAACCTGTCCACTGACCCCGCCGTAGTACAAGCCGGTACCCTGTGTGGTAGTCTGACTGAAGTGGAGGTAGTGGATAATCCAGCTCCACTGACTGCAGAGCCTCTGAACCAGAATAGTCCAGCCTCTGGTGAAGCAACGGTTCCGACCTCAAGATGTCCACAGCATTTACGAGCTTTAGTAGAACAGTCCAGTGAGGGATTAGAAGCCGAGAGAGCTTTGGCTGTGGAAGACTTGGTTACTCGCTTCACCCATTTGCTTGCCAAAGATGACAGTGATTTAGGGCGAGCAACGATGGTGCAACATCACATCAAGACAGGGAATGCGCCACCTATCCGGATTCCTCCACGACGTCCGCCCCTTCATGCTCGTGAAATAGTAGACGACCAGGTCGAAGACATGCTGAAGCGGGGAGTCATCGAGCCATCTAATGGGCCTTGGTCTGCTCCGGTTGTCCTAGTACGGAAGAAGGATGAGAAAATGCGATTCTGTGTCGATTACCGGGCCCTCAAGAAAGTGACAGAGAAAGATGCCTACCCCCTGCCGAGAATCGACGAGTCCCTGGATTCTCTGTCTGGTGCCTGCTGGTGGAGTACGCTCGATCTGATGTCAGGATACTGGCAGGTCGAGGTGGCCCCGGAAGACAGATGTAAAACCGCATTTTCCACTCGACGGGGCCTGTACCAATTCCGGGCCATGCCATTCGGGCTTTGTAATGCTCCAGGAATCTTCGAGCGATTAATGGAGGCAGTTTTGGCAGGTCTCCATTACGAGACTTGCTTGGTGTATCTCGACGACATAATAGTTTTTGGACGTACCTTCGAGGAGATGATCCAACGACTGGAGGAAGTCTTCCAGAGACTGCAACAACACGGCCTTAAATTGAAGCCCTCGAAATGTGTCATCGGGAAACGACAAGTCCTCTACCTTGGTCATATAGTGACACAAGACGGGATTGGTACCGATCCGGAGAAGATTCGGGTTGTACGAGATTGGCCAACTCCTGTCTCCCAGACTGAGGTCAGAAGTTGTCTCGGCCTGTGTGGGTACTACCGGCGTTTTATACGAGACTTTGCAACTGTAGCAGCTCCTCTACATTGACTGACGGAGAATAAGGCGGTATTTCTGTGGGATGATACAGCCCAGACGGCGTTTGACCACCTAAGACAGAAGCTGACGACCGCACCTATGTTGATGATGCCGGATTTCCGACAGCCCTTTATCCTGGACACAGATGCCAGCAATTTCGGCATTGGGGCCGTCTTGTCCCAGGAGATCAACGGAGAAGAAAAGGTCGTAGCCTATGCCAGCAGGGTGTTGTCCAAAACAGAACGTGCCTACTGTGTGACTAGACGGGAACTTCTGGCTGTTGTGTACTTTGTAAAGTATTTCCGGCATTATCTGTTCGGCCGAAAATTTCTGTTGCGCACTGACCATGGGTCCCTGAGGTGGTTAATGCGGTTTAAAGAACCGGAGGGACAGCTGGCCCGCTGGATACAGGTCCTCGGAGCCTGTGGACTGTGGACTTTGAAATCCAGCATCGGCCCGGACGAAAGCACGGAAATGCTGACGCCATGAGTCGAATCCCGTGTAAGCAGTGTGGACGATCAGGTTCTGAAAGCCAGGAAGCTGTCCGTGTTACGGAGATAGTACCACCGACTGCAGACTTCAGCCAAGCTCAGGCCGCGGACCCAGACTTGCAGCCTGTTATAGAATGGGTGAAGAAAGACAGTCGACCAGCCAGAGAGGACATCAGTCAATATGGGCCAGTAACTAAAACTCTGTGGGGTGCCTTCGATTTACTGGAGATGGACGGATCCTTGCTTGTGCGTAGATGGGTGAATGCTCGGGGAGAAGTGAAACGACGGCTTCTGGTGGTCCCTCAATCCCTCAGACGGAAAGTTTTGAAAGAGTGCCTTGACAGTGTAACCGGTGGTCACCTGGGAGTGAAGAAAACCTTGGCAAAAGTGAGACAGGCTTACATGTGGCCTGGTCTACAGACCGATGTTCGGCAGTGGTGCCGAAGTTGCGACGTGTGTAACCGCAGAAAGTTGGCGGGACGGAAGCCCAGAGGTCCTCATCGCAGTCAGATGACTGGGATTCCAGGGGATAGAGCGGCTGTTGATATTCTCGGGCCATTGGCAGAAACCGGTCGGGGAAATCGATACGTAGTCGTCATTGGAGACTATTTCACCCGTTGGGTGGAAGGTGTGGCCTTACCCAATCAGGAAGCCACGACGGTTGCCCAAGCTGTCGTAGACCACTTCGTGACCCGATTTGGCGTACCAATGGCCGTCCACTCTGACCAGGGACGTCAGTTTGAAAGCAGAGCATTCCGGGGGATGTGCCGCATACTCGGGATGAGGAAGACGAGGACTACGCCGTATCACCCCCAGTCGAACGGCATGATTGGACGGTTTAACCGGACCTTAGCCCAGATGTTGCATGCCAGCATTGACCGTCACCCGGACGACTGGGATCTTCACATTCCGCTGGTGCTGATGTCGTACCGTGCGACCGTTTATGAGACAACGGGATATTCCCCAAACATGATGGTGTTTGGGAGGGAAATCGCCTTGCCATCGCACTTGACTTTGGGTGCACCTCCGGAACAGCAGGTAGAGCCGACACAGTGGGTCGAAGATCTCCGGGATGAGATGGCTGAGATACACGAGTTTGCCCGAGAGACAACGAAGAAGAGCTTGAGGCGGCAGAAACGTATCTACGATACGAGAGCTTTTCCTCACAAATACAAGCCTGGTGATCGGGTTTACCTGTATATTTCCGCCACTAAGCGTGGGGAGATCCGGAAACTACGAGACCGGTGGGGAGGACGTTATACTGTGAAAGAAGCCCTGCCGGATGTGACATATCGCATCGCCGACGAGGCTGGTGGCCTCCGTGTAGTCCATCATGATCTTCTTAAGCCCTTCTACCCCAGAGAGACGTCGGATAGTGAGACCACTGAGTCTACAGAGAATGATGGTGATGTCGAGTCTGAGAATGACTCGGAGCCCGCAACGGTCTTTCCATATCCGGTGGAACATCCAACCGCAGTGAGATCTCCAGCACCTCGGCAGACGAGAAGCCGACGGAGAACCCGGCGTCCTCCAAGATTGGCAGATTACGAGGTTGGATTACCGCCTGATTCCCCTGTTGAAGTTGAGTCGCCTCTTCCGGAAGAGCAGATGGCCTTGCCGGAGACGTGGAGTCCTCACGGACGACACGCGGACGTCGTGTCCAGCGACCGTGGCGCTTTAATGACTACGTTTTAGCCTGTCAGTGGACAGGGGATGCACGACCGTACGGTCGGAGAAATATGGTTGATGACCGCGATCGTCCAGGGGTGACCTGTGGTGCAGGGCCGACCTCGAAGTACTCCTGCGGGCGACAAACACAGGATGGCCGATCCCGAGGCTTCACTGCCTCAGATGCATGATGCATGACTCCAGCAAGAGGCAGCTGTGGCCTGCTGTGGACCTGATGTCCATTGCAGGTGACGACGACTTGGCCAGGAAGTCAAGAGGACCGTCGTCCTGTAATTTTGTTGTATATACGTTGTACATATGTTCTGTTCTGCATGCCCGTGCTGCTGGTAGCGTGACGCCAGCCATGCCGAGGGCGTCATGTTCTTCGAAGGCGGGGGTACTGTAACAAAAGTGCAGAATGAAACGACCCCTTGGGTTCCCCTTTAATAAATCACAGCTGGTGTTTTGACACGTGACTACTGTGAAATCGAAAGAAACATTGTGTTCATGTGTGCGGTTCACTGACCTGATGGAATTCAACACTGTAATTTTCCTCGAATGAACTACAATAATCCGGGAGACAGACAATGCCTCGAAATCCCGGTGAAGTTATCTCAAACGATCAGTCGGGACGGAAAAAGGAACACTGGTGAGCTCGCTTGCTTCGCTGTAGATGACGTCAGTCAGGAATCCGGAAGTCGGTTTCAGAGAATATGCAGATGAGGGACAGTGAACTTTGCAGTCGTCGTGTGAATTAACCAGAGAGAGTTGGAAGCTGAGATTTACCAGTTACGTCCGATATGAATTATGGTTTGTTCCTCCATAGCCATATTTATCCAGCGAAGTCCAGATAAACTGATCGGAGGGAAGTGTGATTATTTGACAATAAAGAGGGCGCTGGCATCGTCGACTTGTTTGTACCTTTATCTGCAGGAGAACGTTCTGTTTCTACCTTTATCCACAGAAGAGCGGTAGCCCTATATAAGCTAGACTTCCGCGGAAACGAGGCAGACCAGCAGAAACTTCAAGGTGAGAACACGCACAATCTATTGGGGAGAAGAAATCCAATACATTGCCGGGCCGGAGAAGGGCCGCGATCAGGCCGCCGAATTTGTGCCGCCGCCGGGCCGGGACCAGGCCGCCGAATTGAAGAAGTGCCGCCGCCGAATCCTATAGCATCATTTCATACATTTACACTCACTTACATTCACACGTCCGGGCTGTGTTTACTCTACTCCGATCTCTACGTATCTCAACCGTAACGCACAGTTGTGTGGGTATTGCGCTGGGAGTTAGAGTATAGACACTTATCGTCAATGGTTATTCCTATCTCTACTGCACGGTTGTGCAGGTTGAGCTCTGGGAATTAACTAACGGCGTTAGTGTTGATAGCATGGCCATACCTTAGCCGCATCTCTACTTGCCTCGACCGTATTGAAGAGTCGTGCTCGTACGGCACTGTGGTTAATGGTATCGATTAAGCTGTATCCGGTAGGAGACGCTCGTCTCTGTGAAGAGGGTACAGCTAAACCAAATCATACACAGTTCCACGTACTTAAACACACAACCTACGGGTTGAAATACATTCACGCTAACACTCACAAGCTACAGTCTAGAGCTTGATATATATACACATACCCAGTAAATCGTACGATAAACGATTATCCATTCACGCCTCCATAAGCATACAGTCTCTCACCACCCTGTACATACATTGAGTAATTCACGGCCAATCATAGATTAATACTGTCTCATACAGTAGTATATAAAGGGGGAATCCTTGACCAGATGCCCATCTATTGTAGTTGACCATACAGTAGTATAGAGAGAGGGTTCCTATACCAGGTGCCCATACAGTAGTATAGGAAGAGGGTTACTAGACCAGGTGCCTACCCATCCACCGTGTGTTATCGATGTCCGATCCTATGTGGACCGTGTAGCCGTGAACTCTAGCCTTGATGATTCGTCCTTGGAGCGGGGCCGCGGAGTGAGTCGCCGTGAGCGGTCTTGCTGAATCCTGGGGGTGTACTCCTACGAGGGGTGCCGTCTGCTGCTGTGGTGAGCCGTGCAGTTGAATAGTCCTGCGGTGTTACAGAGAGACGGGCCGGTGCCGTAGAAGTCTTTGTACTGTGATAGTACTGTCGTGCCCAGGCCGTCCGCATACATTGACAGTTATCAACGCTTGGAGGGGCTTAGTCGTGTAAGACGAGACACGACGACGACGAGAAGTCCATACCACCCGAGGGAAGAAGACCGGGGGAAGGAAGACACACGCCGGACATAACCACGGAGGGGCCAGGTCGTGTAAGACGAGACACGATGTAGAGTTCATCCATACGGGAGTGAACGAAGATCTGGGGAAGGAAGATAGACGCTGGATCCCACCACGAAGACCTGGGGAAGGAAGATAGAAGCTGGACCCAACCACGAGAGAACCGGTCGTGACCAGACTGTGGCTGTGACCAGGCCTGATCGCGATATAGCTAGGGCTATATAATTTTGTATATATCTTTCTATTTTATTGAACTTCGGTTAAAGATAACTATAAGAATACAGGTAAATCCAATTCATAGATCAGGGATCTTCTTTTCAGGGATTGTACGCTACCGCGATCTGAATCCTGTATTCCTGCTCATAGAATTATATGTCAGTATTGTATTAATTTGCTTTGGTTGTCATTACAGGTCTTCCTTTCCAACCTCCTCCCAGACAAGGTGACAGGTTGAATCGAACTCCCTCGTTGGCCAAGATCAGTGCACGAGTGCGTTCCCGGTAGCCTGACAGTTTGTCTTGGGGACCCTGCGCACTCTCTTGTGGATCTGAAACATCCATTCCCCACGTTAAACGTTTCATTATGACACAGAAAGCATACTGAGTAACAAGGAAGAAAATCACACTCACCGGTTACTGCTTGTTGGATTTACCAGCTGTTGGAACTCAATGATGGGATTAAGTTCTATATGCCTGTTATTTTCTTGGGGTAAGTTGATGTATCTAGTGATATATTTCTTAACATTGCCTTTGCACTCCTTCCTGTTGATATGTTTACTTCTCAGAATATTGGGAAGACAGTATACAGTATATATTTATCTATGCATTGATCATATACCCAGTATATCTACACATATAATAGCTTTCAGGTCTTTACTACCACTTTATAATGCCTAAAAAGCGAGATATGTCCCACAAGTGTCGTTACAACCATAGGTCAGCTGGTCAGAATATTGCTAACTCACTACAGGGCTTATACTTCATGTGAGACATCACAATATAAAAGTGAATTTTCCTCCGGTCTGCTACGACGTTTACCGGTATGGTATACTTTTACTTTTCAGTGGAGCGAGTGGGTTGAAGGTTAGATTAGTTTGGGGGGTCGGGGGAAGTGGTTCCCAACTAAAATGTTGCGACATTAAGCCTGGGTTGGAGGTCCAGTTTCAATGTCTCTCAAAAGAGTCAGGTTAAACACCTTAGGATGTAAAATATAGGTAAAATCCGGACCCGTGTCAAACGTGTTTTTTTCACCATCGTAGTCAAATACGATGTACATTTCATGAATTCCACTGAAAAGGGGACATCGCTAATAACATAACTTTTTCGCAGAAAATTCACTCCATATTTTTCCGTTGGCAATATATTAGCATGTGTTTTTCTAATCGTTTCCTATAATCTCTGGGAACACAACAATAACACAAAAGTCTTGTTTTATTCTCGAATCATTTTCCAACAATTTATGAACCTGACCAACTCGGGAAATTCTAGATCGAAAGGTGAAAAAGTTGCATTTTACTGAAGGGCATACCATTTAATAACATCTGTAGCATCTGCGAAGATATCCTTACAGTATAAATTTGACAAAATAGCAGCTCAGTCTTAATTTCATGATGAAAAGGAGGAGTTCGCTTTAGATGGGTATTTTTCCCTCCAGTGTCACTCGCCGTTGGTCTATTGTCTCGCTCAGAGCCGGCCGGTATATTGTGACGTAATGCTTAAGTATTCCCAACTACTTGTCAGCCAAGTAGTATATAAAAACCCACTAAAGTTCCATTTTTCCGGGGGAGATAACTCTTGGGGAGTTCCGACGGGGAGGTTTGTGGAGGTCATGGGGCGGTCAAGTGGACTATAGTTCCAACAGGTGACGCCACCAGGGTGACGTCACTTCCGATCTTTGGGGTATGTATTCCTCCGCGGTCTGATGGTAATGCGGTCTGCCTCCGCGGACAGAAAGTAGTCCCAAATACGGGGGCATTTATTATACAATATACGGGAAAAATGCCTGTATGGGGTTATTTTGTCTTGTTTTTCACGTCTCACCACGTAGAACACGATGGAAGGGGTCTCGAAGTTAAGAGGTGAATTTTTTTATAAAGTTCACGGAGGTCTGGATAGGCCCAAATAGGCCCATACTGGCTATGGGGGGTAGGTCCATACTGGGGAATTCACACATGTTCATTGCCGTATGGGTTGTTTGGTCTTGTTTTTCACGTCTCACCACGTAGAACACGATGGCAGGGGTCTCGAAGTTAAGCGGGAAATTTTTGGAAAAGTACCGGGTAGGTCTGTATATAGGCCCATAGGCCCATACTGGCTTAGGGGGGTTGGTCCATACTGGGTGGACGTTTTGGGGTCTAGGTGAGTCCCTAGTGGTCCGATGGTGTCTTATGAGGTCTTAGTTTGAAGCTCTCGTGGAGGAGCATCCGACTGAACTAATGTATCATCCGTTTTCAATATTCTGCGCATGCGCAGTCTGGCCGTATTATAGAAAGCAGGCATTTGGGGGGGTATGTGGGGGTGTGTTTGGGGTAGAGATGGACCACTATGGGTCCAAATGAGTCGTGGGAGGTGTCCAAGTGAAGCTTGTGTATGGTAGAGTCAGAATGGCGTGTTTTTTTAATAGCAAGTCGCGTCAATCTGCGCATGTGCAGTTGAGTGTAGTAGGTAAAGTGGTCATTTTGGGGGTGCGTGGACGTGTGTTTGGGGTAGAGGTGGACCACTATTGGTTCGAATGTGTCAAGGGAGGTGTCATGTTGTAGCTCCCGGGTGTAGACCCCGATTTGACGGCTGTCCACAGCATCTGATCTGTGACGTCATCGTTGACGTCATTAGTACGGGTAGTAGCGAATATGGGCATTTTGGGGCAGTGAAGGAAGGTATTTGGTGTAGAGATGGACCACTATTGGTCCGAATGTGTCGATGGAGGTGTCATTTTGTAGCTCTCGGGATGTAGACCCCGATTTGAGGGCTGTCCACAGCATCTGTGACGTCATCGTTGACGTCATCATTACGAGTAGTAGCGAAAGTGGGCATTTTGGGGCAGTGACGGAAGGTATTTGGTGTAGACATGGATCATCCTTGGTCCGAATGCGTCCTGTGGGGTGTGCATATACATATCACGAATCGTTAGATTTCTGGTATGTGCTTTAGAATAGGTTAACCAGAAGACTATTCTGTGATGTCATGTGACGAAGTCGGCACCTCTTCCCACTTCCCTTATATGTGTTGTAATTTTTTCCTTTATATGGCGAGATTCTGCTGGTGGACGTTTCGTCCCCGAGGCCCGCCCCCTGTACAGACCTTCTGGTCTTTTTATATATGTTGGCATTTGTGGGAAGTTGATGCTGGGTCGACATCGGGCCTTACAGACTAGTCTTTTCTGTTAAATGCCGTGATTTACATCTGACGACGATACAGCTCACCAATATCCAATGTACGAGTTGTCACAGCGAAACAGCTCACCAATTACCAGTATACGAGTTGTCAGAGCATTTCCATCATAGCTCTCTAGATTTGTATCTAATACCGCTTATGCCGGTGCTAGGGGCCGTGTGGTCATATCATCCAAGTTGCCACATGAACAGGTACAATAAAAGGGTACCTGAGATACAACACATATCACGAATCGTTAGATTCCTGGTATGTGCTTTAGAATAGTTTAACCAGAAGACTATTCTGTAAAGTCATGTGACGCAGTCAGTATGTCGGCGCCTCTTCCCACTTCCCTTATATGTGTTGTAATTATACCATATCTGTTCTGTATTATACCAAATCTGTGCTGTATTATACCATATTTGTCCTGTATTATACCAAATGTGTGCTGCATTATGCCATATCTGTGCTGTATTATACCATATCTGTCCTGTGTTTACAATATTTGTCATGTATTATACCATATTTATCCCGTACTATACCAAATCTGTGCTGCATTATACCACATCTGTCCTGTGTTTACAATATATGTTCTGTATTGTACCATATATGTCCCTTATTATTCAATATTAGTCATGCATTATATCAAATCTGTACTGTATTATACAGTATCTGTCCTGTATTATACCAAATCTGTGCTGTATTATACCATATCTGTCCTGTATTGTACCATATATGTTCTATATTATACAATATTTGTCCTAAATTATACCACATCTGTCCCGAATTATACCATATCTGTGCTGTATTATACCATATCTGTCCTGTGTTTGCAATATCTGCCCTGTATTATACCATATCTGTCCTGTATTATACAGTATCTCTCCTGTAGCATACAATATCTTTTCTGTATTATACAGTATCTGTCCTGTATTATGCAATATCTGCCCAGTATGATGTCATATCTGTGCTGTATTATACCATATCTGTCCTGTATTGTAACATATATGTCCTGTACTATACAATATATGTTCTGTACTATACAATATATGTTCTGTATTATATCATATCTGTACTGTATTATACCATATCTGTCCTGTATTATACCATATCTGTCCTGTATTTTATAATATCTGTCCAGTATTATACCGAATCTGTGTTGTATTATACCGAATCTGTGCTGCATTATACCATATCTGTTCTGTATTAGACAATATCTTCCCTCTATTTAAGAAATAAATGTTAGCTTTCCGTCCTCTAACTGCTCAGATAATGGACGGTAAAACGGAATTAGCTATTGTTTTTACACGGTCCATGTATAGGTAATCTATCCATATGTACCCTGTTCATGTACATGTACTTTGAGGAAGTTCATGTACAAAACTTCTGCGTATGCTCATGTACATGTACTCTGCCAATGTACATGTTCCTTGTCCATGTAAATGTACTCTGTGCATGTCATTCTACATGTACTCTGTTCACGTCCATGTATACATACTCTGCTCAAGTCCATGTACATACTCTCTGTCCATAGCATCTGATCTGTGACGTCATCGTTGACGTCATTAGTACGGGTAGTAGCGAATATGGGCATTTTGGGGCAGTGAAGGAAGGTATTTGGTGTAGAGATGGACCACTATTGGTCCGAATGTGTCGATGGAGGTGTCATTTTGTAGCTCTCGGGGTGTAGACCCCGATTTGAGGGCTGTCCACAGCATCTGTGACGTCATCGTTGACGTCATCATTACGAGTAGTAGCGAAAGTGGGCATTTTGGGGCAGTGACGGAAGGTATTTGGTGTAGACATGGATCATCCTTGGTCCGAATGCGTCCTGTGGGGTGTGCATATACATATCACGAATCGTTAGATTCCTGGTATGTGCTTTAGAATAGGTTAACCAGAAGACTATTCTGTGATGTCATGTGACGAAGTCGGCACCTCTTCTCACTTCCCTTATATGTGTTGTAATTTTTTCATTTATATGGCGAGATTCTGCTGGTGGACGTTTCGTCCCCGAGGCCCGCCCCCTGTACAGACCTTCTGGTCTTTTTATATATGTTGGCATTTGTGGGAAGTTGATGCTGGGTCGACATCGGGCCTTACAGACTAGTCTTTTCTGTTAAATGCCGTCATTTACATCTGACGACGATACAGCTCACCAATCTCCAATGTACGAGTTGTCACAGCGAAACAGCTCACCAATTACCAGTATACGAGTTGTCAGAGCATTTCCATCATAGCTCTCTAGATTTGTATCTAATACCGCTTATGCCGGTGCTAGGGGCCGTGTGGTCATATCATCCAAGTTGCCACATGAACAGGTACAATAAAAGGGTACCTGAGATACAACACATATCACGAATCGTTAGATTCCTGGTATGTGCTTTAGAATAGGTTAACCAGAAGACTATTCTGTAAAGTCATGTGACGCAGTCAGTATGTCGGCGCCTCTTCCCACTTCCCTTATATGTGTTGTAATTATACCATATCTGTTCTGTATTATACCAAATCTGTGCTGTATTATACCATATTTGTCCTGTATTATACCAAATGTGTGCTACATTATGCCATATCTGTGCTGTATTATACCATATCTGTCCTGTGTTTACAATATTTGTCATGTATTATACCATATTTATCCCGTACTATACCAAATCTGTGCTGCATTATACCACATCTGTCCTGTGTTTACAATATATGTTTAGTATTGTACCATATATGTCCCTTATTATTCAATATTAGTCATGCATTATATCAAATCTGTACTGTATTATACAGTATCTGTCCTGTATTATACCAAATCTGTGCTGTATTATACCATATCTGTCCTGTATTGTACCATATATGTTCTATATTATACAATATTTGTCCTAAATTATACCACATCTGTCCCGCATTATACCATATCTGTGCTGTATTATACCATATCTGTCCTGTGTTTGCAATATCTGCCCTGTATTCTACCATATCTGTCCTGTATTATACAGTATCTCTCCTGTAGCATACAATATCTTTTCTGTATTATACAGTATCTGTCCTGTATTATACAATATCTGCCCTGTATGATGTCATATCTGTGCTGTATTATACCATATCTGTCCTGTATTGTAACATATATGTCCTGTACTATACAATATATGTTCTGTACTATACAATATATGTTCTGTATTATATCATATCTGTACTGTATTATACCATATCTGTCCTGTATTATACCATATCTGTCCTGTATTTTATCATATCTGTCCAGTATTATACCGAATCTGTGTTGTATTATACCGAATCTGTGCTGCATTATACCATATCTGTTCTGTATTAGACAATATCTTCCCTCTATTTAAGAAATAAATGTTAGCTTTCCGTCCTCTAACTGCTCAGATAATGGACGGTAAAACGGAATTAGCTATTGTTTTTACACGGTCCATGTATAGGTAATCTATCCATATGTACCCTGTTCATGTACATGTACTTTGAGGAAGTTCATGTACAAAACTTCTGCGTATGCTCATGTACATGTACTCTGCCAATGTACATGTTCCTTGTCCATGTAAATGTACTCTGTGCATGTCATTCTACATGTACTCTGTTCACGTCCATGTATACATACTCTGCTCAAGTCCATGTACATACTCTCTGTCCATATCGCTATATAGCTGAAATATTGCGGAATGCGACGTTAAACCTTAATTCTCTCTCTCTCTCTCTCTCTCTCTCTCAATGAACATGTCGCATGATGTAGACTGGTGAGAGAACAACAACAACAAGAATGACAGGTCAATCATTTTATTATCCCCTCCAGTACATCATACCCAAGTTGGGGGGGCCGCGTTGGGTATGTTTACAATACAAGTAGCTTCTTCTCCAATCAGAGGCTGCCATTTGGCGCTGCATCTGTCATATATCGTTCTTGTCCGTTATATGTATTCTCGGCTGCTCTTGTCCAATCAGAAGTCTCCATTTCAGAAAGTTCTATCTTCGGCCATGTTTGCTCTCATCCGTTTGTTCTAATCGTCATCGGGCAGGCCAGGATAACGTTGAGGCAACATATCCTCAGATAGTTGTTTGCGCATTCTGAGTATCTGTCAGTGCATGAGTGAATACATTCATCCGATGGGAAGATTCCGTAATTTGGTCACGAAGAACGTAACATTGGTGACCCTCTCCACTATCCACTTGGTGTCGGGGCGCTGTTCATAGACCCATCCCAAGAGATCCAATTGGTCCACTTGGTCCAGCATCGTCTCTAGCTACGCCCGGTTAATGATGGTAAACGGTCTGTCAAATACCCGGATGTTACTGCTCGGGTAAAAGTATCGGACCTGGTCTGTCTCCTTATGCTGCAGCACATAACCAAACGCCAGATTTAATTTGAAGGACGTAGGTTGGTGATTGAAGGTGGCTTCTACGTAGCTGCGTAGACGGGCGAGGTCGGTCAGTCGGAAATTGTAGATATCTTGAATAGGGCGATAACAGTGGAAGCGGCCGTATCATGGGCCAATGGCGCCGATAGATGTCACTCACTGGATGGTCTTCGTGTAGCAGATCGCTAGGAACATTCATGGGTTCGTCCAGAAAATGTTTGATGTCGTCAGACGTATGACTCGATACCGTAACGCTGGGGTTCGGCTGGATATCCAGGCTCTTCTGAACTGTGGGTATAGGCGGGCTTTCCGTGATCACATCACCAGTGGCATTCGTCTCCCCGGGCTCATCTTCACTGGGTCTGACCCTCCTGGGTGCCTCTTTAGTGGGAAGTTGTCGTTCATGCCGTGGTGACGGATCATGAATCAAACGCTGATGCCTTCTTAACTGACTGGGTCGTTTGAAGAGTTGACCACATTCATTACATTGTTTCGTCGCGCCCTAGTCGAGTGAACTTTCTTGAAGGGATGTCCACGTCACCTGTGACGTCACTGGTTACGCCATCACTGAGAGTAGTAGCGAAAGCGGGAGTTTCGGAGGTGCAATGGAGTGTGTTTGGAGTAGATAACGGCCTATTTTTCCATCCAGCTACCTGGTAGAGCTACCTGTTAGTTTGAGTGTATGCGCGCGTGTGTGAGTGTGTGAGTGAGTGAGTGAGTGAGTGAGTGAGTGTGAGTGAATGAGTGAGTGAGTGAGGCGTGCACAACGCCCGTGAGGCGTCCCCAACGCCCGTCTTAACGTATGGACGCACTACCGACGGTGAGTGAGTGAGTGGGATCCGACTGGACTAATGTATCGTCCGTTTTGCATCATTTTGCGCATGCGCAGTCTGGCCGTAGTATAAAAGGCAGGCATTTTGGGAATTCGTGGAGGTGTACTATACCATATCTGTGCTGTATTATACCATATCTGTCCTGTGTTTGTCATACAATATTTTTCATGTATTATACAATGATGAGGGACACGTGTTCATTCCTATACGTGGAGCGGAGCTCGGCGATTTTACATCCGGGACCTTGTCAACATCCGGGTTTCCCAATGGGTTTTTCCCGTCGTTCCTCCGTCTTCCATCCGGGTACTGTGGCTTTGCATCCGGGTCCTCATCTTACATCCGGGTTTTTCCATGTTTACTGTCACGTGACCGGATCCGGAAGTTGTCACAAAACAGGTGGCGCCCCGATATTGACCTACTACTTCCGACAGGAGGCTTAGCATATGACCTCTGTGAGGTCACTTCCGCTTCCGTTCACGTGACCGGAACTGACCTTTGACCACTGCGCGCAATTTTTATCCGGTATTGTTTTGTCAGCCCGCGCAGGGGTCAAAGGTCAGTTCCGGTCAAGTGAACGGAAGCGGAAGTGACCTCACATAGGTCATATGCAAAGCCCCCTGTCGGAAGTAGTAGGACAATATCGGGATGCCACCTGTTTTGCGACAACTTCCGGTTCCGATCACGTGACAGGAAACATGGAAAAATCCGGATGTAGGATGAGGACCCGGATGCAAAACCACAGTACCCGGATGGAAGACGGAGAAACGACGGAAAAAACCCACTGGGAAACCCAGATGTTGACAAGGTCCCGGATGTAAAATCGGCGAGCTCCGCCCCACGGGAACTGCCATGGTGGTGTCTGTACATATAGGAATGAACACGTGTCCCTCATCATTGTATAATACATGACAAATATTGCAAACACAGGACAGACATGGTAGAATACAGCACAGATATGGTATAGTACACTTGCACGAATCCCCAAAATGCCTGCTTTCTATGCTACGGCCAGACTGCGCATGAGCAAAATGATGAAAACGGACGATACATTAGTCCACCCTCTCACTCACTCACTCACTCACTCAATCACTCACCGTCGTTAGTGCGTCATGCGTTAAGACGGGCGATGGGGACGCCTCACGGGCGTTGTGCACGCCTCACTCACTCACACACTCACTCACACACCCACTCACTCACTCACTCACTCATTCATTCATTCACCCACTCACTCACTCACTCACTCACTCACTCACTGACACTCACTCACTCACTCACTCACACACGCGCGCATAGACTCACACTCACAGGTAACTCGACCAGGTAGCTGGATGGAAAAATAGGCCGGTATCTACTCCAAACGCACTCCAATGCACAACCAAAACTCTCGCTTTCGCTACTACTCTCACTGCTGACGTCACCAGTGACGTCACAGTTGACGTGGACTTCCCTTCAAGTCGCCCTATTCAAGATATCTATAATCTCCGATTGACCGACCTCGCCCGTCTACGCAGCTACGTGGAAGCCATCTTCAATGACCAAGCTACGTCCTTCAAGTTGAATCTGGCGTTTGGTTATGTGCTGCAGCATAAGGAGACAGACCAAGTCCGATACTTTTACCCGAGCAGTAACATCCGGGTATTTGACAGACCGTTTACCATCATTAACCGGGCGTCGTTAGAGACGATGCTGGAGCAAATGGACCAATTGGATGTCTTGCGTGGGCCTATGAACAGCGCCCCGACACCAAGTGGATAGTGGAGAGGGTCACCAATGTTACGTTCTTGGTGACCAAATTACGGAATCTTCCCATCGGATGAATGTATTCACCCATGCACTGATAGATACTCAGAATGCGTAAACAACTATCTGAGGATATGTTGCCTCAACATTATCCTGGCCTGCCCGATGACGATTAGAACAAACGGATGAGAGCAAACATGGCCGAATATGGAACTTTCTGAAATGGAGACTTCTGATTGGACAAGAGCAGCCGAGAATACATCTAACGGACAAGAACGAATATGACAGATGCAGCGCCAAATGGCAGGCTCTGATTGGAGAAGAGGCTACTTGTATCGTAAACATACCCAACGCGGCTCCCCCAGCTTGGGTATAATGTACTGGAGGGGATAATAAAATGATTGGCCTGTCATTCTTGTTGTTGTTGTTCTCTCACCGGTCTACATCATGCGACATTGTACAGAGTGCGTGTTCATTGAGAGAGAGAGAGAGAATTAAGGTTTAACGTCGCATTCCGCAATAATTCAGCTATATAGCGATATGGACAGAGTATGTACATGGACTTGAACAGAGTATGTATACATGGACGTGAACAGAGTACATGTAGAATGACATGCACAGAGTACATTTACATGGACAAGGAACATGTACATTGACAGAGTGCATGTACATGAGCATACGCAGAAGTTTTGTACATGAACTTCCTCAAAGTACATGTACATGGACAGGATACATATGGATAGATTACCTATACATGGACAGTGTAAAAACAATAGCCAATTCCGTTTTACCGTCCATTATCTGAGCAATTAGAGGACGGAAAGCTAACATTTATTTCTTAAATACAGGGAAGATATTGTCTAATACAGGACAGATATGGTATAATACAGGACAGATATGGTATAATACAGCACAGATTCGGAATAATACTGGACACATATGGTAAAATACAGGACGGATATGGTATAATACAGTACAGATATGGTATAATACAGGACAGATATGGTATAATACTGGGCAGATATGGTATAATACAGCACATATATGGTATAATACAGGACAAATATGGTATAATACAGAACATATATTGCATAGTACAGAACATATATTGTATAGTACAGGACATATATGTTACAATACAGGACAGATATGGTATAATACAGCACAGATATGGTATAATACAGGGCAGATATTGTATAATACAGGACAGATACTGTATAATACAGAACAGATATTGTATAATACAGGACAGATACTGTATAATACAGGACAGATATGGTATAATACAGGACAGATATTGCAAACACAGGACAGATATGGGATAATACAGCAGAGATATGGCATAATGCGGGACAGATATGGTATAATTTAGGAAAAATATTGTATAATACAGAACATATATGGTACAATACAGGACAGATATGGTAAAATACAGCACAGATTTGGTATAATACAGGACAGATACTGTATAATACAGCACAGATTTGGTGTAATGCATCACATATATTGAATAATACAGGACATATATGGTACAATACAGAACATATATTGTAAATTACAACACATATAAGGGAAGTGGGAAGAGGTGCCCACATACTGACAGAGCCACATTACTTCACAGTATAGTCTTCCGGTTAAACTGTTCTAAAGCACAAACCAAGAATCTAACGAGTCGTGTGTTGTATCTCAGGTACGCTTTTATTGTACCTGTCCATGTGGTAACTTGGATGATATGACCACAACGCCCCTAGCACCGGCATAAGCGGTATTAGATAGAAATCTAGAGAGCTATGGTGGAAATGCTCTGACAACTCGTATGTTGGTAATTGGTGAGGAGATATGGTATATTGCAGCACAGATTTGGTATAGTACAGGATAAATATGGTATAATACATGACAAATATTGTAAACACAGGACAGATATGGTATAATACAGCACAGATATGGTATAATGCAGGACAGATATGGTATAACACAGGGCAGATAAGGTATAATACAGGACAGATACGGTATAATACAGGACAAATATGGTATAATGCAGCACAGATTTGGTATAATACAGGACAAATATGGTATAATACAGCACAGATTTGGTATAATACAGAACAGATATGGTATAATGCACACCCCACAGGACGCATTCGGACCAAGGATGGTCCATGTCTACACCAAATACCTTCCTTCACTGCCCCAAAATGCCCACTCGGGCTACTACTCGTACTGATGATGTCAACGATGACGTCACAGATCAGAGGCTGTGGACAGCCCTCAAATCGGGGTCTACACCCCGAGAGCTACAAAATGACACCTCCCTCGACACATTCGGGCCAATAGTGGTCCATCTCTACCCCAAACACACGTCCACGCACCCCCAAAATGACCACTTTACTTATTACACCCAAATGCACATGCGCAGATTGACGCTACTTGCAACAAAAAAACACGCCATTCTGACTACCCCACACAAGCTCCTCTTGGACACCTCCCACGACCCATTTGGACCCATAGTGGTCCATCTCTACCCCAAACACACCCCACATACTCCCCCCCAAATGCCTGCTTTCTATACTACGGCCAGACTGCGCATGCGCAGAATATTGAAAACGGACGATACATTAGTTCAGTCTGATGCTCCTCCACGAGAGCTTCAAAATAAGACCTCATAAGACACCATCGGACCACTAGGGACTCACCTAGACCCCAAAACGTCCACCCAGTATGGATCTATCCCCCTAAGCCAGTATGGGCCTATGGGCCTATATACAGACCTATCCGGTACTTTTCGAAAAATTTCACCGCTTAACTTCGAGACCCCGCCCATTGTGTTCTACGTGGTGAGACGTGAAAAACAAGACCAAACAACCCATATCGCAATGAACATGTGTGAATTGCCCAGTATGGACCTATCCCCCATAGCCAGTATGGGCCTTTATACAGACCTACCCGGTACTTTTCAAAAATAACTTCGAGACCCCTCCCATCGTGTTCTACATGGTGAGACATGAAAAACAAGACCAAACAACCCGTACGGCAATGAACATGTGTGAATTTCCCAGTATGGACCTATCCCCCATAGCCAGTATGGGCCTATATGCAGACCTACCCGGTACTTTTCGAATAATTTCACCGCTTAACTTCGAAACCCCTCCCATCGTGTTCTACGTGGTGAGACGTGAAAAACAAGACCAAACAACCCATAGTAAAATAAAAATAAAAAAACGACCACCCCCATACCGCATACAGGCATTTTCCCCGTATATTGTACAATATAGGCCCCTATTGTAGACCACGTATTTGGGACTACTTTCTGTCCGCGGAGGCAGACCGCATTACCATCAGACCGCGGAGGAATACATACCCCAAAGGTCGGAAGTGACGTCACCCTGGAGGCGCCACCTGTTAGAACTATAGTCCACTTGACCGCACCGTGACCTCCACAAACCTCAACGTCGGAACTCTCCAAGAGTTATCTCCCCCGGCCAAAAATAGGACGTTAGCGGGGTTTTATATACTACTCAGCCCGTCGAGGCCAGTCTAATTATAATTTCTGGTTCAAACAGTCACCATATATATTCTTATGAATGAACCATCTATTTAGCTACAATGACCAGTAAAATTATTATATCAACGGACTCGAAATTTTCAAATGTCTGCCAAAAGTTCAAGACGGGTGAAACATTAGATAAGTAAGTAATCACAAAATAAAACATATTGGCAAAAGCATAATCGCTTGGGAAAGTAAAGTATCACCTCCTGTACAGGGTCATTTCTTGGATAAAAAGAGATAATATTTTAGTTGCAGTGCTGTAATCATCTGCAATAGCGGCAATGAAGAAACGAGTATCAGTATAGTAATATTGTAATGAAGTATAGACATCAGGTATGTGAACCAGGAATTTCCCGTTATTGACCTAACAGGCCTTGATATTATACTGAAGCATTTTGACATATTTCTATATTATGAAAATATGACACCTTTAACCAAAGCGACTTTTCAATATGACATATGGTCAAACCTACCGAATTTAGACATCTTTGACTCGTTAAAGGTGTCAAATTTTACATATTCGGAATTCCCTCCAAGAATATCACCAAAACTTCCAAAAACAAACAAATGCCCATTTTATAACACTCGTAATGTTTTTTTGACTTATCTTTTCTTGGTGAAAATACAGAATACGAAAATTCAGCTTTATCCCTCTCAAACTGATAACTTTTCAAGTAAACACGAGCAAACTTTTTTTCAGCTTCTAAACGCAACACGCTGATGAAAAAAATTCGGTCAAACCGAACACCTCCTTTAAAAATTCATCCTAGAAATATCCGAGAAAATTAGTATACTTGTAAGTAATATCGAGAAGATTCAAATTGCGCACGTGATTTTGCCACGAAATTTAGTGATTCCCTCACGAACAATTTCTAACGTGTATGATGACATAATCAACTCATTTCTTATGAGAAGGCAAATTTTATCATCCTTGGGTATACTGTGTGTTAGTATGAGATAGCAGATTAGAATAATCAGGACAGAACGAAAGCACAAAATAAGTAGACAAGCAACTCCCCTCAAAATCATGTCCATTTCCCTGTCATGGACATTTTCAAAGATTATATAACAATAAATCAATAATACATGTATTTCAGGGAGATATTTCAAAATTTGGATACATTGTATACATATATATATATCTAGAGTTTTCTTCAGAAGTCATTAGTTATAATATAAATTGTATGTACATGATATAGCTAAGAAAAGTTACAACACATCTTGCCCCTTTATCCAATTGAAGGATACGAGGGTGGTCAGGTTACTCACCCACTTGGATACCCCACTAACCCATGAGTAAGAATACTCAGAGAGCTTGTCGTAACAGGGCTCGAAATGTTTGAAAATCTCCACCTGTCACATGTGACAGGTAGAATTATTTTCTTCCTGTCACATTAAATTACAACCTGAACAAAACCATGTCATTCATTTTTCCATGGTCAAAACTGTAATGACGATGAACCATCTCAGACATGAGTAGTAGGTAGCAACCCTTTTTTCCAGGTTAAAGGTATAGGGGACGCCACATCGCCTTTTACCTCTGTGGCGCCTGGGGCGCCAGGGGGCGCCACCAGCTGCGTGTGTATTCCTCCGTGGTGATGCGGTCTGGTGGTGATGCGGTCGCGTCCGCGGAGAAAAAGTAGTCCCCAGACTTTAAATACGCTGCATGGTCCGATTGGGTCGAGTGAGGTATCAAAGTGAAGCATTCGTGAAGGGGCATCCAGTCATGGGTGGGTGCATGTAAAATTAGGATTTTTTCCCGAAACTATAAAAAGCGGAACACGGACTTTACCCCTAAAATAGGGGAAAACCCCTATCAACTCTAGCCAAAAGGGCTAATATCGGTCCGCGGGCTTATTGGGACCTGCCTATCAAGTCAATGGGGTGGGTGCATGTAAAATTAGGATTTGTCCCCGAAACTATAAAAAGCGGAATACGGACTATATCCCTAAAATAGGGGAAAACCCCTATCAACCCTAGCCAAAAGAGCTAATATCGGTCCCCGGGCTTATCGGGGCTTGCCTATCAAGTCAATAGGGTGGGTGCATGTAAACATTTCTCCGGAAAAACAGCGGAACACGGACTTTACCTCTACAATGGGGGTCTGTATTATACAATATAAGGGAAAATGCCTGTATGGGGTATGGGAATGGTCAATTTTTTTCGTGGGCTTTACTATGGCTAGTGGGGTCTCGTTTTTCTCGTCTCGCCAAGAAAATGACAATGGGAAGGGTCCCGGAGCGAATCGGTGAAATTTTTGGGAAAAGTCACCGAGGTATGTATATAGGCCATGGGGGGTATAGGTTCAACCTGGGAAATTCACACACGTTCATTGTGATATGGGTTGCTTGGATTTGTTTTTCACGTCTCGTCATTTAGAACACAATGGGAAGGGTCCTGGAGCGAAACGGTGAAATTTTTGGAAAAAGTCACCGAGGTCTATACTGCATGGCTATGAGTGTAAAGGTCCATACGGGGTGGACGTTTTGGGATCTAGGTGGGCCACTAATGGCCCGATGGGGTCGAGTGAGGTATCAATGTGAAGCCTATGTGAGGGGGCAACCGATGGGATGGATGTGGGGTAGGAATATCGTCATTCTGCGCATGCGCAATAGACAAAGTGTATGGAAATAGACGTTTTGGGATCTAGGGGAGCCACTAGTGGGCCGATTGGATCGAGTGAGGTATCAATGTGAAGCCTATGTGAGGGGGCTAGACTATGCGGGGTTGAAATATCGTCACTCTGTGCATGCGCAGTGGACAAGGGGTATGGAAATAGACGTTTTGGGGTCTAGGTGGGTCACTAGTGGGCCGATGGGATCGAGTGAGGTATCCATGTGAAGCCTATGTGAGGGGGCTAGACTAGGGTGTCGTTTCCATTCTGCTGCGCAGGTCACGTGGGTTGTGACGTCACTTCCGGGTTTCACCTCCAAACCCAGAAGAGTTCCAATGTTCTCTTAGACGTCCGGATGTTCAACCTCCGGGGTTTTCCCCGGCCCGGCCCGGCCCGGCCCGGCCCGGCCCGGCCCCCCAGCGCGCGCGTCATCACCGGCAGTGCGCGGATGAATGTCGGGTCAGAAGGTAAAAGGTCACATCCAGGTCAAAAGGTCCAAGGTCTCCCCTTTCGGCAAGGTTCGGAGACAATGTTGCGGCATCGATATACAGAGCTTGAACCCCAAAAGGGGATTGTAAATTAACCTGGGAAGCATGGGCAGTTCCATTTGGACCAATCAGCGGCCGAGAAAATGAGCCAATGAGCGATCACACATCCGGGTACTAGAATGCTTTCGCCTACGTCCGCGCCTACATCCGGGTACTTCTATATAGGTGTATAAAAGTGAGAATATTTAGGGCATTGCTGCATTCATTGGCCTATTTGTGCTCATTTTGTGCTTAAGCTTTGACTAGTGAAATCTCATGTTAAATGAAACCCTATACAAAATAACATTACACTACCGAACAATCACGGACTTTCACGAAGGGCCGTCACAGGGCGTAGTAGAAAAAAGCGCATTTCTAACCTTATTGACCTTATGGCGCAAGCGAGTATAACAAGTGCCGCGCACGATGTATAAAACCCTACCCAACAGGTACACTATAAAGCCACCTCGCTAACCGTTCGCTTTTCATTCTCCACCATGGCAGCGAACGGAACAGAGCTTGCGTTATTCCAACTGACGTCCGACGTCTACCTCATCGTCAATGACGATCACCTGGAGCTGGACCAAGACGCACCGCAGGAGGTGAAGATTTTGTTATCGCTATCAGGCTGGACACGATTGTTACAGGGAAAAGAGCCCGAAAGGGATTTCATGCACGTGGAAGTCGGTGTGCACATACGCACTGCTGGAGAGGATTCCCTTTTTCCCCGGTTGGAACAGAGTGGAGGTACCCATATCACACTCTGTCCACCCTTATGGATGGCACTGAAAGATGTACTCCCCGAGGTGGATGACTTACTACACCCCGAGGTGAAAGAAGGGACTGTGGCTACCTGGAGGCTCACACCTGGCTGCACCCTATTGTTGTACCCCAAACGAGTGGACCTCATCGATAGCAGACTTAGGTGTTGGTGTACGGCTGAACCCAAAGCGCACGTCTCTTTGTCACCGGAAGGATGGACTACCTTGAAACGGGTGTTGTTGGGTGACCTGCACGGTGATAGTATTCACCTGTGTGACGACGTCTACATTTTCTGCGGTCCCTTTTTCCGCTCGACTCCTCTGTCTGAACGACGGTGGTTTTACCCTGGACCCCGATCTATGGACGGCTTTGGAACAAGTAGTCTCCATTGTCGATAAGGTACTATCTCTATAGGAGCCACATAACCCATCAGAATAGTACGTATCACGGACTACACCCGACGTCTAGGCGCGCATGTGTGACATGGTCTATAAAACACGTCCCTCTGGATCCCACACCTTCATTTCTACGGTTGCAGAGCCATGACGGAGATCCAGCCCTATGCGACTCGCATTTCACAGCACGCCACCGTGGTTAATTCACTCACGGGTTACCGAGCAGTGGTCCGGTCCATGTTTGCAGATGGCGACGACAACGAGGGGCGACGCCAGATCCTGAACGAGTTCACAGAAGCGGTCCTCCACAGAGTGCACTCGATGGAGAGGTGTGCCATCACTCACCACTACTGGACTATGACAGCCATCCTTGATGCTCGGGCTATGGACCACGAGCGCTCACGCCGGAATCAGCGACGACTGGTTGGCCTAGTCATGGTCTGTGCACTATTGACCCTGGCGCTGTGGCATTGACAGTGGCACCTGACTATAAATACGAGGGTCAGCCACAGTGTGCGTCATTCAACGATCGTCATTGGGTCAACCATGTCACCTGTTCTACGAGCCATCCTTCCCCTTACACCCCGGGTGGGGTTACACGTCTATGAAGATAAAGTCACCCTCGTGGAAGACCGTGGAGATGTTTGCTGGTCGCCCGCTGAGACCGTATCGAATACGGTTACGCTATACCGTGACGGCTGGACCAAATTTAATCGGGTGTTGAGCGGCGAGCTCGACGGACACCTCATCCACATAGACAATGCCATCTACGTACACCGTGGACCCTTCTTCCTACGCCTGGGCCGCTACCAAGACCCTACGCGAGGCTTCACCCTAGACACCGATCTGTGGACAGCCTTCGAAAAAGTGGTGCCTATCGTGGACCAGCTGTTTACACCGGACGAGCGGTCATCAGACGAGTTGGAGTGGGCTCGTGCCCTGAGAGAAGCGGCGGCAGAACCCAATGAACAAATGTCTAGCCATGAACCAGACGATGATGCCATTGATTATCCGGCTAGACTTAGTCAGCCCAGTGACATGACCAGCCGATCCTTTGATCTCACGGGGTTCTCCCTATAAATACGAGAGACAGTCAAATCTGGTACCATTCACGTACTGACCATGACGGAGCATATAATACTGGCGTATCTCAGCTTAACCCCCGAGGTTTTCCTGCACGTGTATGCGGATAAGGTCGATATTATGGAGGAGGTGGGAGACATCTGTGATGCGGTCCTTACACAACCGTGTCCGGCCCACATTCGTCTGTCCCGGGAGGGCTGGACCAAATTCAAACGGGTGCTGTCTGGTGAACTGGACGGCGATCTCATCCACTTGTGTCACGATGTGTACATCCGACGCGGCCCTTTCTTTGCTCAATTGGCTCGGCTAGATGCGGGTACAGTGCATTTTACCCTTTACCCTGATCTATGGTCTGCATTGGAAGATGCCGTGGTAGATGTGGATCAAGTGCTTATCAAGCAGTCATCAGACGAGTTGGACTGGTCATTTACCATGGACACTGTGGAAGCCAACGAAGAAAATCAGAAACTCCGGCCCAAGGTATACCCGTTATAAATAAACGATAGAGCCAGGGTCCATCATCATTTGTCACCATGAAGCGCTGGGAGAAGGTGTTGGATAACTTATACAGTCCCGACAGGCCGGCGGCCTATAGTGCATTGTCGGCTCTCTATCGAGCGGCCAAACCCCAGGGGATACAACGTGCCCAAGTCCGAGATTTGTTAAGAAAACAAGACACCTATACCTCACATCGATCTGTCCGTCGCCATTTTCTACGGAACCGGGTCATCGTGGGAGGAATAGATGCCCAGTGGCAAGCGGATTTGGTCGATATGAGCGCCTTTGCCAAACACAACGATGGGAATCGGTATATCTTGACGTGCATCGATATCCTATCCAAGTATGCGTGGGTGGTACCCATCCGGACGAAAACGGGGCGAATCTCATAGCGGCGTTCAAAGACATCTTCAAGACCGGGCGCAAACCTTTGTATTTGCAAACCGACGAAGGCACGGAATTCCTCAACAGACCGTTCCAACAGTTTCTGAAAGCCCAGAAGGTGTTTTTCTTCCATACGTACAACGACACCAAGGCTTCCGTGGTGGACAGGTTCAACAGGACATTCAAAGGCCGCTTGTATAAATATTTCACCTATAAGAATACAAGGCGGTACATCGATGTTCTCCCGAAACTTGTGAGTGGTTACAATCGAGCCTATCACCGGAGTATAGAGAGAGCCCCCATTACCGTGACCCAACGCAACGAAGCCCAAGTCCGGCGTGTCTTGTAGCCCAGGCAATCGCAGCGAACGCCGAAGGCGGTGTACAAGGTCGGAGACCCTGTACGGATCAGTAAAGTCAAGGGCAAGTTCGAGAAAAGTTACTTGCCCAACTGGAGCGATGAGCACTTCCTGATTAAACGGCGCCTACCCCAACAGGAGCGAGTCTATGAACTGGAAGATCTTCAAGGGGAATCGTTGCTAGGGACGTTTTACGAGATGGAATTACAGCCTGTCGTAAAAACACAGCAAGACTACTACACGGTGGAGCAGATTTTGAAAACGGAACGTCGACGTGGCAAACTGTTTCATTTCGTCAAATGGCAAGGCTTGGCCCAGTTCCTTCAATTCCTGGGTCGCTGCCAACTAGGTGAAACGACTATGAAGCCAGACACCACTACCGTCATCCTTCATTCCACGTCCGACCACGGTGCTATGGACAAACAGCAGCTGCCTCTGAACACAGCGTCTCCCAAAACGCGCAAAGCGCAAGTGGGCTTTGTGGTGATAGTGCTAACCCTGCTGAGTGTGTTGTATGGAGGTGTGTTTTACGACGTAGCCTATGTCAGCACGTTACTTAACCAACTGAGAACACCAGCCATCAGTGAAACCGGTCTACAGATAGCACCAGTCAACCCCGTATCGAGCCCAGTCACCACCACACCCCGTGTACAAGCCCCATCGAGCTCCACACCAAGCTCCACACCAAGCTCCACACCTACACCAAGTACACCCACTACGTCTGAAAACCCACCGGATTTCATCCCTCACAGTGAACAGACAACGACGACCGACGTTGTACCCACCACCATCATCACTCGCAGTGAACAGACAACGACGACCGACGTTGTACCCACCACCACCATTCCAGTTCACTCGTACCAAATTTATAAGAGCGGGTTACCACGACAGCGGATACACCTCGAACCATGGACCCTCGGTGGCAACATCCCTTCACTTGCGTCATCGCAGGACCGACGGGCTCCGGCAAAACGCACTTCGTCCGGAAGCTCCTTGAACACGCCGACAGCATGATCACTACACCCATTGCCCGAGTCGTGTGGTGTTACGGAGAATGGCAGGCAGCGTATGCAGCAATGCCCCACATCACGTTCGTGGAAGGCCTACCCAACCTGGCCGATTTGGAACCGGACACCTTGGTGGTTCCGGATGATCTCATGGCGGAGACGGATGCGCGGGTCACCCAGCTCTTTACCAAAGGCAGCCACCATCGACGGCTCAGCATCATCTACATTGTGCAGAATCTGTTCAGTAAAAACAAAGAACATCGGAACATCAGCTTAAATGCCCACTACCTGGGGGTCTTCAAAAACCCCAGAGAT